>WAAF01019757.1:277935-342899 GCA_013400475.1 Tricholaema leucomelas
GTCCCTCTTAAACTGGGGGGCCCAGAACTGGACACAGTAAAGTGTAAAAAAAGTACTCAAAGTGTAAAAAAAAGTGCTCAAAGTGTAAAAAAGTACTCAAATCTCTCTATGGAGAGTTTCTATTTCTAAGTGCAGTTTTTTTTCCTAAGATATTTCTAGTAATTTCTCTCTCTCACCAGGACAATGCTAGAAGAATTATTTAGTTTATGGTACTTTTATACAAATCTGTTCCAAAATCTGAAATTGTGCAGAGTCATAAGAGGGCAAAATATGAGGAAAGAGCATGAGATAGGCAATGCAGTCACAGAATCACAGAACTTTAGAGGTTGGAAGTGCCCTCCAGAGATCATCAAGTCCAGCCTCCCTGACAAGGCAGGATCACCCAGGGTAGTGTGCTCAGGAACGCATCCAGAAAAGGAGACTCCACAACCTCTCTGAGCAGCCTGTTCCAGTGCTCTGTCGCCCTCACTGGAAAGAAGTTTCTCCTCATGTTAAGATGAAACCTTCTATGTTCCAGTTTGTAGCTGTTGCTCCTTGTCTTATTGCTACTGACCAGCAAAAAGAGATTGGCCCCATCCGCTTGCCACCTACCCCTCAGATATTTGTATACATTGGTCAAATCTCCTCTCAGGCTTTTCTCCAGACTAAACAGCCTTAAGTCTCTGAGTCTCTCTCTCCATAGGGGCGATCCTTAATTCCCCCAGTCATCCTTGTGGCTTTCTGATGGACTCCTTTCATCAGGCTGCTGTCTCTCCTGAACTGGGGAGCCCAAAATTGGACACAGTACTCTGCCCTGGTGAAACCACACCTGCAATAGAGGGGGAGAAGAACCTCCCTAAACCTGCTGGCCACACTTTTCCTGATGCATCCCAGGATGCCATTGGCTCTCTTGGCCACAAGGGTATTTTGCTGGCCCGCGTAGAACTTGCTGCCCACCAGCACTCCAAAGTCTTTCTCCAGGAAGATTTGTTCTGCTTATTTTCTTTTCTTTCCCAAAAGTTTCATTATTTTTGGTGTAACTGCTATGGAGAAAGCAGATGGATTTCCAAAGCTGACCACTGAATGTTCTTTGCTTGCTGCTCATAAAACTGGCTGAATAATTGCATTAGAGGCTCACAGAAATGTTCTACTGATGCAGAGTATATTTTGTTTCCCCTAGCAATCCTAGCTCTAGCATTTGTCCCTACAGCTTTTCAGTTCTGACTGAAAAGAGAAAACTTTTGCTTTGTATCTAAGATGAAATGACAACATTTTGTATGGAAATTTCTTTTGCCTTTTACCAAGATTGTTACTTTAGTACAGAAATTCTTTTTCCATGATAAACTCACAGTAGTTAAAGAGGTTTTCGTTGTTTCCTAGCTCTTTGCTAATTTGGCTTTAAGCATATGAGAGAAGGAAGAGTCTTCCCAGTTTTTGTTGTTTGTTGTTCTGTCTATCCTTCCTGTATTTGAAGATAAGAGGACTTCAGCATTCATTAAAGCTGCCATCCAGACTGGCTGAAACGTGAGTGGTGCAGCACAGAGAGTAAAACATGGTTATATTACAGTAACCTTTCATGATTATCTTGTACCCTGACACAAGTTAAATGAGGTCATTACTGATGTTACTTGCATTCCTCTTCCTTGGCCCATGACTTCAAAGAGTAATGGCCCCCTTTGGTCACTGAATTCTCGTCAAAATGCTCAGTCCAATCAGGCCCCTAATAACTGCATGCAGGGCAACATTCACAGATGAAAAGAACATGCAGACACATGCCTTATACATAATTAATCCTTCCAATGAACTTCATGAATTTCAAAATTACACAAAGTGGAACAAATCCAACAGATAGTCTCCTGTGGGCATATGAGGTCATGTATCCTGCTAGGAGGCTGAAAAAGCATTATTCTAACATGGATACCCAGTAATGACTCACACAGCTTCATTAACTGATTTGTTTTCCCTTCCTGCTGTCATCTCTATAGCTAACCTGAGGTCTGACAATGTTAATGAAGACAACAAGACAACTGTCCATCATCACAGCAATTGAGCACCCAGAACTATCCCTGGAGTCAGAAGAAGTCCTAGCCTTGCTATCAATGTTGCTGTCAAGGTGGTCAGTATCTGCTCAGCTAGTGTTGTCCATACACTCAGGTTTCTACCCAAGCAGCTTTCTTTCAACAAACAAGAGTATGGGAAGTGGGGGTGGGCTGGAGGGAAGGTTTCGTTCTTGGAAGCATGTAAAAGTAGCGGTTGACAATTTTCTTTCTAATGAAATGTTTGCCTAATTCAGTCCTGGCAAGGCCATGCACATGTGGCAGCCACATCAAAAGCATGGGCACTGGCACAAGAAGCAACATGGCCTGAAGTGGTTTTCTGCTCTGCTCCACGCCAACTGTGTGCACAAACCCCAGCTCTCACACTTACGTCTGTCGTCCAAGCACTTATTAGCACTGTGCTAACCAGCACTTCTCTTGCCTTTGCTCAGAACCAATGGCATCAACTCAGTTCTCATAACATCAGTATTTTCCTCCTTCCTCTTAATTCCACATGTTTCTCCATGTGTTATTACTGATAGGCATCAAAACATGCCAAATAGATAAAGAAAAAATCGTATTTTACTTTGACCCTTCCCAGATTTTATGGTGTTTATTTGGGAAAACAAAAAAAAAAAAGTTCTTTCCTTAAAAGTAGATAAAAATGTTCTAGGAAACACAGTATGTTCAATACAGGGAAACATCACTCTCCCCCCAGCTCTGTACATGTCTGAAAGCCTGCACACATCCATCAGTGTGAGACAAAAATCAAACAGCAGAGGTAAGAACAAAAAACAAAATGAAAAAAAGAGGGTGGCAGAGCATTAGAGCAGGCTGCCCAGAGAGGTTGTGGAGTCTACTTCTCTGAAAAGATTTGAACCCTTTATCAGCTTAATCCTGGGTGACCTGCTCTGGAAGACCTTGCTTTAGCATGGGGGATGGACTAGATCATCTTCAGAGGTCCCTTCCAACCTGCACTATTCTGGGGTTCTGTGAAAATAGTCACAAAACGAGCTCTACATGCATGAGAAATTTAGAAGCTGAATTTCTTGTAGGCAAAATAGGAAGAATTGATTTTTTTTTGAGACAGACTATCATAGAAAGAGAGGACTCAAAAGGTCAGCAAGTTCTTTCCCTTGCACAACAGTTGGATCAATATTCCAAGACTGCTCCTGACTGATTTCAATCTGATTTGTTGCTAAAAATGTACAGAGAAGGAAATTCTAAGCCTCTTTGGACACATCTTTCAGTGCTTCACAACTTTCACCATTTATTTTTTCCTAATACCTTACATAAATCAACTTGCAACTTTGCAGTAATTGAATCAAATTACTTTTTTTACTTCATCTGGCACAGAGGAAAATGTATTTTCTTTATAAGGACTTCTTACAAACAGCAAAACTAACCATCTCCTAAGCTCCAAAATTGGTACTCCTACAGCTATGTACCAGAAGATGTTTTTTGCAACCACACACCACAGTTGATTTGTCTTTAGTCTGAAAATCTTTATAAATTACACATCTTTTCTGCACTTCCACTGCCTTGCCAGGTAACCACACATCTCTCTTCTCACAGCATGACGCTTTCCATTTGGCTTTGCTGAATTTCACTGCCTTAGTTTTAAATATTTCTTCTATTTATCAGAAAGTTTTGAATTCCAGTATCATGCTAAAGGACATCTGCAGCCCTTCCCAGCTAATTCTTCTTTGCTAATCTCATATTTCATCTTTTAAATACGTAGCTCCAGATACCAATAACAATGTTGACCATGTGTGAGCCAAGCACAGTCAGTTACAAAACTACTCCTTAGATATTGTCCTCCAAGCCTGACCCTGACATCACACCTTTTTCAATCCTTAATTTAACATCTGTCTCCATCCACACTTCGAGGTATTGTGTGGCCACACCTCGAGTATTGTGTTCAGTTTTGGGCGCTGCAATACAAGAGAGATGCAGAGGTCCTGGAGTGGGTCTAGAGGACAGCAAAGCTGGGGAAGGGCCTGGAGAATAAATCTCACGAGGAGCAACTGAGGGAGCTGGGGATGGTTAGTTTGAAAAAGAGGAGGCTGAGGTCTACAACTACCTGAAGGGACACTGTGGAGAGGCTGCTGCTGGTCTCTTCTCACAGGTAACTGGAGACAGAACAAGGGGGAATGGCCTCAAGATGAGACTGGGGAGGTTTAATCGGATACCAGGAAAAAGTTGTTCATGGAGAGAGTGGTCAGACACTGGAATGAGCTGCCCAGAGAGATGATGGAGTCACCAACTCTGGATGTGTTTAAGGCTTGTTTGGATGTGGTGCTTAAGGATATGGTTTAAGGTGACTCTTGTAGAGTAGGATTATAGGCTGGATTTGGTGATCCTGAGGGGCTTTGCCAACCTGGATATTTCTGTGATTCTGTGATCCCCCTGCCACCAACCATGTACCTATTTTATGCTCACTTCACTTTGATCACAACTGCACCCTTCACCCACAAGGTAAACGATCAAAAGCCTCAATAAAATTTGGGCCTCTCACATATATTTTTAATCTCTTAACCTACTGAGTTGGTTATCCAAGAAAGAATGGCAAACTGAAGAGTCAGTATTGATTATGTTTGCAATAGGATTTAGGTATTCAGCTGCAAGAGCAATCCATACTGTTATAGCTATCCATTTACATTTTTCAACTGACTGATCCTACCTGGATCACTCAGGACTAGAGCACCTAGAGGTAGCTTTAGGTACCTCTGCCCCAAAGCATCAAAAGTCCTATCCAGTAATTGATTCCTAAGTGTTCTTAATCAGTTATCAATGCAACTGTCCTTAGTGCAAAGCAACACAGACAGCTCTGCTCAATGAAAACCATAGCAAGGGGGGGACATGGCAGTAACAGCAACAGAATCTTTTTGTGGGACTGTCTAGAGGTAGAAGCACACTGCCAGGAGTTAGAAGACATAGGCTGAAGGTCTTTTCCATTCAGGGAAAAAAAAAAAGTAAAAATCAAGCCCATGCCACCAAACACTGAGAATCTCAAAGGCTGGGGATGAGACATTGGAAATAATCACCTGGCACTGGAAAGTGAAGACATGCACAAGACCAGGAACGAAGGAAGTTGCCCTTCAGACAGAAGTTGCATTTCAGATGTCAGAGAGTTCAGAAGCCCAGTCTTACTGAAAAAAATAAAACCAGAAGAAAGAAACCATGTTAGAGTGAGATGCTTCTGTATCCCATTTCAGTACCATGGTGTCTAAGAGGCTGTAATAAAATTTAAGAATCATTCATGACAGAGAGATGCTGGGAAGAGGGTGAGATAAAAAGCATTGAACGGGTTGCCCAGGGAGGTTGTGGATGCTTCCTCCCTGGAGGCATTTAAAGCCAGGCTGGATGAGGCCTTGAGCAGCCTGCTCTAGTGGGAGGTGTCCCTTTGGGGGTTGGAGCTGGATGATCCTTGAGGTCCCTTCCAACCTAAACCATTCTATGATTCTATGATTGTTTTGCAGAGGGCAAGTGATGCCAGAGATTTTTTGATCCAAATGAGAATATAGCTTCCACTTCTAATAGAAATCATAGGAACTAGGTTTGGTATGCACAAACCAGTTAAAACTATATATTTTGCCCTCGATAGTTAGGAGGACAGAACTATAATCTGAAGTAACCACACATACATTTGCCCTGCAGCAATGGTATGTCAGTACAAGAGCCTGGAAAACTGTAGTTTATAGTAGTCTGCACTTAAAAATGAGGTTTCCAGTTTCTCAGTGGTTAGATCAGATTCAGGCAAATAAATTCAGAAAACAAACAGCAAAATACATAAAACTGCAGCAGCAGAGAGTTCAGACACTCCATTGTTATTGGATTTGTCACCACTGTAATTTAAAAACAAATGCCTGCTGGTACCATGTTTCGAGGAGTAAGGTTTATAAAAGTGACCCAAACTGGCTATGATGCATCTCTAGAAAAAGGTTGTTCTCAAAACAAAACCCACTCTCTGTGGAAAGGAGAAAGAAGGTCATAATCCTCCCAGAGGAGTCATAAACAACCCGAGATAAGGGCAGGGAATTTGCTGAAAGTGTGCTCTCATGCTCAGCCCAACAGACTGTTCTACTTGTTGTCTTCTTCTGCAGATGTAACCTTGAAGGACAGAGTCATGTGCAGCTGACTCATGGCAATGCTTATGAAAAATAAGCAGAAGGATTTTTTTCCCCTCTACATTCTGCACTTTATCAATGACTGCTTTAACTCATACAGAAACTCTGGATCAGTTACTGAGAGCATGCAAGGGCAACTCCAGACTCCACTGGTACAGGCAACAGATGCCTGACCCTCACATCCTGAAGCATTCTCCTCCATTTATAGGGAAATACTTGCACACTTAGTCACGAGATTACCATTGTCCATGGGCACCTTCCAAAGCATCTTAACCAGCCCCCTGATTTTGGTGATACATAGACTCCACTCAAGACATGGATCTGAAATGTTAAATTAGCAACTTGCCATTGTGAAGTTGGGGTAGCAGAAGCCATGAACGTATCACTGCAAATCAAACTTCTGGTGTGAGAGATACCAGAGGGCATGATGGCCAGTAGGTAACCTGGCAATGGCCAAATCACTGCCCTCAGTCAAAGTAGCTCCTTGTGTCTTTGATGCCAAAGAGCCCTCAACAGATAACAACAGGCTTTAAAGGAAAGCTACTTCCACACAGTTCAGTATCCTGATCAACAGCTACTGACAGGCTTTAGAGGAAAGCTACTTCCACACCACTCCATATCCTGATGAAGAATTTCCCTTTGATATTTCAGAAAAGAAGTGCCAGCCTCTCCACAGATAAAAGTTATTGGTGTTCTAACAACAAACTTGATTTTGCTGCAACTCAGTATTAGCCTCAGAACTGGCAGGTTAGGTCTAATGGCAAAGTAACATTTTATAGCTATGCTGAGGTGACCTAGAAATAAAAAGGTCTCTCTCAATGGTTTGAATGTGGAATCCTTGACTTCAGTGGTTGTCATTTTTAAGACAAAAATGATACACATCTTAAACTCTGTACTTTTCAGAGATTAAAAAAGCTGAAGTCAAGCCAAGATGAATGACTACTTTAAAAGCAGATTTTGAAGGCTACTACCAGCAGAGCATTTTTCTGAGGAGCTAGATATAGACCTTAGCTCATATTACTTCCAGAAACAGATTTGTCCTTCTGTTGTCCCTCTTGTGTTAATCTTTAGGGTTAAGCAAAGAGAGGATTATCTCCTAGATTTCACCAGAGACCCTTGCAAACTGCATACTGGAGACCTCAGGAGACTTGTATGTAAAGAGACAGCCAAGGTTCAACTCAGAAGTACAATAGTTTCAAAAGACTTTTAATGGGGCCATAAACAAAGCCCACCACTATACACAGAGACTTACTAGCAACAGTCCTGTGCCTTGTTTCCACCCACAGATTCACATGAAAATCTCAGGAGCCTGTGTTGAGGAGACAGTGGCTATTAGGCAATTCTTTAGACTTCTGTGCTATGTTTATTTTGGGTGGAAAAGGTCATGCCATATAAGCAGTGACAAAATTACAATCTGGAAGCTTTGTCAGTACAACTCCTCTTACACCAGCAACTCTTGTTGGAATGGCTACGTTGGCCAAAAATCACAGCCCAGCCCCATCTGTGCCCATCATGTCTCTGTTAGCAGATGTCAGTACTGCAGCATGGGCTCTGCTTGCAGAGCTATAAGCATAGGTTTTCTGTTACCGCAAACAAACCTGCAATCAGCTCTGAAGTCAGACACAGTAGAAATAAAAAAAAAAAGAAGTAAAAGAAACTGAAGTGATTAGCTCTTTGTTGTCTTCTCATTTCCCCACCGGCACCAGATTAACTTTGGAAGTAGCCACATGGAATAAAGGTAGATAATAAAAGCCTCCCAATTTAAATTGTCAACGACTTGATATCTCTGGCAGGGATCTAACATTTGCAGAGCCCAAGAACTGGAGATCATTCAGCTGGAAATTCTTCCCTGTGAGACTCAATCCCTGCCCACTTGTTTTTGAGAAAAACCTATGTGACCATCCATATAAAAGGCTGGCTTAGTTCTATCTTCCAGTGCTCTTCATTAAGCAGTGCCTCAAAGTTCCTCCTGCAACTACAACTAAATTGAACCCTGTTGCCTTCCTGCTCTCACACATGAAAACAAAACTCATTTAAGCTATTTCAGTGCTCCACCCCAAGGGTCCCTCTGCTGTGGAGAGAAAGGGTGCAATACCTATCTATCTATCTATCTATCTATCTAGAAAGAACTCAGCTATTAAGATTCTCTGAGTTTTCCATAAAGTTTGAGGCTGGGCAGAGTGGGAAGAAAAAGAACAAAAAGGTTTACTGGAACGAAGATAAGGAGTTTGCAACGTTTACTATCAGAGAGGAGGGTGAGATGCCCTAGGATCACTTTTGTGGCTTCATGGAACACAGACATGCTTTAATTTAGCATAATGCTCTATAAACAAGGTTATGAAGTAGCACAGCTGGATTTATTAGCTTTTATAACTCATTCACTGTTTTGAAGACTAAAATGACTCCTGTGCACTGGATTAAAGAGGGGGGGAAGCCATAAACATTACAATAGTAAGTATTCATTACAATACACAGCATTCTTTACAAGGGTCTTGTACATCCTGCTTACTAGAAGATAGAATAGACTTTGTGAGTCTATTCTTTTTTAAAGCAAAAAGAAACTCTCAAAGGCAGCCAGATTCTCTGTGCTATAGGTTCCTATTACAACCTTCATCTCCCTGAAGTTCTGCAGAGATCAAAAAGAAAAAAGCCTGATTTATTTATTTGGGAACTCAGCTTTTTAGATCTTTTCCTGGAAGAGGAGGGCACCAAAGAAGCACAGAATGGGAAAGCCAACGAGCTCTACTTCAGGTACATAAACAGATTGCACAGAAGTCGTTTCACCAAGGCTGTGTATATATTGGTGCTGCTGCACCTCTCCTTGTGCATTAGTCCCAGGCCATACAAGGAACCTTAGTTTCAGGGCTCTGAGAAGACATTTAGTCATCTCAGCATGGCCTCAGGACACACTGTTGAGACCTTAGAGAAAGCAGGAGAGTCAAAAGCAAAAACCCTTCCTCCTCAGAAGTAAGAATAGGTGATATTCCCAGTTGATGACTAAGCAGCAACAGAGCAACCCAGTCATCTCCTTGACAGTGATACAACTCTCACTATCAATGCTTTTATCTCAAACTGAAATTGGTGTAACTTAAAACAAAACCATCATGGTCAGTCTAGGGTAACAGTGATGAAAACTCATTGTGTCAAATGAAAGCTTGTCAGGAGAGAGTTCTTGGGGAAACCTAGGGTCTGAAAAGCCTTCTGATGGCTTCTTGCCTTTACTGACTGTAAGGATAAGGACAAGTATAATTAGCTTTCAAATTCATGTGAATCCTGTTCTAGGCTTCTCCATTCAAGAGAGACAGGGAACTACTGGAGAGAGTTCAGTAGCCCAGTAGCACTAAACAAGAACATTTCAAAGATGAAATGGAGATAGAAAGAAAACCACCAGAAATCACAGAAACAGAAAGAAACCAATGAAATGTTAGCAAGAATAGTTCAGATTCCCTACAAGTAGAACTGTGCCTTAGAGAAATTCACCTGTCCCTCCGAATTGGCACAAACTGGGTAAATCCTTGTGTGCTTAATAAATGTCAGCTCTGAGTAGTCAGTCAGATATTTAAGTCCAACCCCTAATATTACTTCTGCTAAGTTTCTTTGCAACATTCTTTTTCTGAGGTCAGTTTATGATGCTTGCAACTTTGAAGTATATACTTTCTGCACAATTTATTCTAGTGCATCAAAATCAAACCTCCCATCCACTGCAGGAAGCAATCTGAAAGTCAAAGAGGCAAAGCAGTTGAAGAGATGCAATTTTTAGGGGCAAGCAATGAACAGTTGCCAGTCCAAAACAACATTTCAGTTTGGGCCTTTCTTGGGTAAACAGGCACAGGCAGAAGTTTATGAGTTGCTGAAGTCAAATACAATCAACTTCATCTTCTGAACATGCTTAGTTCCTGTGTATTTGGAGGATGACATCTGATAATGCCATTCCTGAGGTGCTTTCAGGTGTAGAGCATCCTCATTCCAACAGCCCTAACAGGAAGGTGTTCAGTATCTCTTCTCATCTCTCATTCATCTTCTTTTTTTTAATATACACAAGCCCAGTCCACTTGCCAGGAAGGCAAAGAAAAGGTCAACAAACTCCTTTGCTGCAAGTTAGTTTGTCAAACTCCATTCTCAGCAGCGTGACTTTACATGTTAATGCGAGTGTTTGCCTCTGTGTCAATAGCCCCTATTGTGTGCATTTGTAACACAAGATTTATGGTAAAGCTTGCAACATTTTTCAGGCATAATAAGCATTTATTCACCGTCCCAGGTCTAGAAGCAGAGGCCTGACAAGTAATTATTGACACATTGTGCAGGAAGAAAAGCAGTGGGCGAGCTGCTGTTGCAAATGGCAGCGTGGGTAGGGGGAAGGAGGGGCTGTGTCAAAGGAGTGACAGCCTTGGTGCCCAACATTGTCAAAGCCAACGTTGACTTGCACTGTTCTGTGTGCCTGACTGTATTTGTGCTCCCTGTCACTTGGGTGTGACGTGCCAAAACATGAGGAGTGCTCCTTTTCTCATGCTAATGCTTTGTAATGACAGCTTTGTGATCCCCCGGGCTGTGTTAGCACTCAACAAGTCAAGGTGTGACAGCCAGTAGACCCTTTTGTCAGCCACTGCTGTACTGCCCTCATCAAACACCAGATTTCTTCTGGACTAAAACAGACCTAATGCCTGAGAGAATACCAGCGTGGCTGAGCAGACAGCTGGGGACAACAACTATACCTGTATACACAGCCTTCAGCAACGTCTTCCCTGGTTGCCTCCATGCTGACTTAGCTTACTGAGTTTATCACAGTCTTCTGTCACCTTTCAATGAGGAGGGAATACATACTCCTAAATCGTTTTCCACAAGCTGCTTTTCTCTGTCGCATGGGGAACAACTTGTTAGCTTCAAGCTAAGCCTAGGAAAGCTATGCAGTGTTTTTTTGGTGTTTTGGTGTAACTGCTAAACTCTGCTCAGGAATAATTCAACCTCTGAACAGCATAAAGTGTCACCAGATAGGATTAGGATAGTAGCAAAAAAGGAGTATGAAGTCAGGTAGCACAAGACCTACTTATGTTATACTTGGCTGTAAATCCAAAAGTCACATTAGCACCAAATTCATCCAAAACAACATCTCCAAACAAGTAAACCCCAAACCAAATCAAACAACCCCTAAAACTGTGCTTAAATGTAAAAGAAAGCTGAGCAGGGAAGGGCAGAGTTCAGGCTGCCTAGAGTAAGCAATGAGTTGGCTGCACAGGATTTGGAGTTTGCAAATGGCTTGGAGAAGCACATGAGCTTGGCTACTTACATGAAACTCATTCAGATGGTTCCTGGGCTAGGAAACTTGCCAGAACTGGCTTTTTCACAAGATTTATGATGCTTCCTGCTTCTTGTTCCCAGGCAGAACCAGGAAGTGTGCTGAATAAAAATGGAAAATATTTTTTAGAGAAGTTATGAATCTCTTTTCCAAAGGTCAGAGAAGTTCATGGTGAAAATTTTGTGTCAACTTCCAGATCTCTTTTTTTCTCCCTTTCTTATCCAAGTTTTACCCAGCAGCTGAGTGATAAATCATTAATCTGAAATGTTAGAAATGTTAAGGGTATTGATGAGAAAGACTAAGAACAAGTACAATCCAAAATCAAAGCCATCATATTAGAAAGCACAGGTTACTTACTGTAATCATTTCTTTTTCCCCAGAGACACCCCTGGGAATGAAGGATCCCATTCTAATAGGCATCCAAACACAAAATGACAATCTGCTCCATACAGCTTGGTCCAAGGTTTCAACACTGTTAGCATAAAGGTTTAAGAAGAGAGTAGGGGACAGAGATGGGGACTTAAGTGAAAATCGTTTTACGATCTAACATTGAAGAAGCTGAGATTTTCAAAGCTGTGTATGACATCTGGAGGCCATTGCTCTCCACAGAGGTACCACCATTTCATGGATTCACAGAGCCACATTACGTTCTTTTTCCTGCTCTATCACCCCACACGCCAGACGCAGCTGAACTCCAATCTGCCGAGCAGCTGAGCCAGGGAGGGAACCACAACTGTACCACACAGCAGGAACCATGATGCTCAAAGGACACTGCTTGAAGGTACCTACCCAGCTGCAATGCAGAGTTGAAGCCCCCAACACAGGAGGAACATGGAACTGCTGGAGTGAGTCCAGAGAAGAGCCGCAAAGATGCTCAGAGGGCTGCAGCAGCTGTGCTATGAGGACAGGCTGAGAGAGTTGGGGCTCTGCAGCCTGGAGAAGAGAAGGCTTCGAGGAGACTTTATAGTGGCTTTCCAGTATCTGAAGGGAGCCTACAGGAAGGCTGGGGAGGGACTATTGACAAGGTCTGGTAATGTCAGGACCAGGGGTAATGGGTTTAAGCTGGAAGAGGGGAGATTTAGACTGGATGTTAGGAGGAAGTTCTTTACAGTGAGGGTGGTAAGACACTGGAACAGGTTGCCCAGGGAGGTTGTGGATGATTCCTTCCTGGAGGCGTTTAAGGCTAGGCTGGATGAGGGCTTGAGCAACCTGCTCTAGTGGGAGGTGTCCCTGCCTATGGCTGGGGGTTGGAGCTGGATGATCCTTGAGGTCCGTTCCAACCTAAACCATTCTATGATTAAACTCACCACAAAGCCCAGAGAATCATAGAAGCAGATTGCCATTCCTGTCGTGTGATTTAACCCAGCACACAGTCTTACATGTTAACTCACAGGAAGTTCAGGTGTCTGCACTCACATCAAGCCTGAAGAAGCAGCCTTAGGAGCCTGAAGAGTACAATCTTTGTCTCTAACCATGAAGAGAAGGAGGTTTGCCCTCATCCTTCAACATGTACTTATGATTACGTTAGTAGAGGTTATCTAGCAGTACCTGGGGTTTTGTGTTCCTACTCCTTGCTTTACCCAATAGCTCAAGATTATGTCACAGAATTGCTTTGATGGGAAAAGACTTTTTGAATCTCAGAATGTCGGGGGCTGGAGGGGACCTTGAAAGATCGTCTAAGTCCAGTCCACCTTTCAGAGCAGGATCATCTATACACATGCTGATGTCTCTAATTGCCCTCTATTTTTAAGTTTATTTCTATCTTCATGGAGCTGAAGCTTCACAAGCAAAAGAAAATAAGTGTGTGCCATGTCCCTCCCTCACCTCACCTCTATTTGAATGCCTCTTCTTTGCATGCATCTTCTTTGCCCTCCTTAAACCTGAATTTCCTAGATAACATCTTAGATCTGCTAGAGATCTCAGATGGGCCAAGGCCACAGGCCTGAAACTCCACATTCCTATAGATTTCCTTGGAAAGGAAATGTGAGTAATAAAGAGAAATTGGTGTAAAATTCAGCAGGATTAATATCATCAAATGGAGCTCATCTGGCCAGGGCCCATCAGGAGTACAGGATTCTGCAAATCTCCAGCAACTAATCAATGTGCTGATACAAATCTGCTTTCAGACATTTGGAACTGCTCTATTAAATTGCTCTGCTATTAGATATTAATTTGATATTTCCAATAAGACCTAACCTTGCAGCTAAACCTGCCTAAAGGCTGCCTGGAGGAAGGCAAGCCAGGAGGGGATGCAGTGATGTAGGACAAGGCAATCCCAGGGAGAAGTCAACCTGGTTTCAGGGGCTCCAGCACAGCCTGCAGTTGTAGTTAGTTAGACTGGTACCAGTCAGAAACCAACATTTTGTGCAGACAGGCAGAGGATATTTACCAGATAATTTGTGGTTTAATCCACAAAATATTTTGCTTGTTCTATTTCCATTTCTTTAATGCAAAGGTTCCAGGACAAGAGAGTGTTTTGCTCTAGGTGTTACTGGGGGAAAAACTTTTGGCAAGGGTTGCACCAACACCAGTTTCCAGCAGGCTGGAAACAGAGTGACAGGCTTCTGCAGCCATGCTGTCACACTCACACTTCCCCAAGCAGCCTTGGGGCCAGCAGGAGATTCAGAGTTGCCAATTTTAGTCAGAGGCACTATGCCCCAGAGGCACCTGCCTCACCCTGCCCGTGTGCAGAGAGAGGAGCTGCCCAGCACAGGAGCCTTCAGCATGCTGTGCCAAAAGTCAAGTCTACTGCTCCCTTTTAGCATGAACCATTGGAAGAAGCTCTGCTGCCTTTTTTTTTTTCCACTTCTCCTCTAAAAAGTGATGATAGTGATGGATGGGTAAGGTCCTATATGAGGCAGCCAGGAGATACACAAGCACACTGCTCAGTGAGGGCAAGCCTGTGATGTCTATACAGTAGCACTGGGGGTTTAGCCCTTTGTAAAGGGAGATTGTTTTTCAGCAGCCTGACAGGGTGCAGCTGCTGAGCTCTTGGGAAGCTGTTCTGCTTCCTTTTGGCTACGGTCTCCCCTGGGAAGAGCAGCAGGGTGAGCTGACATCAACAGCCATGCAGACTAGGGGCAAGAAGCAAATTTTCCAGTTAATAGAGATTTGCAGGGAGTTTTGGCAAACATGCCCATCTGTTGTCTGAGACATCACCAGAGTGGAGCTGGGACAGACTGGACATGAAGAGGAAGTTCTTCAGCATGAGAGTGGTGAGAGCCTGGAATGGGTTGCCCAGGGAGGTGGTTGAGGCCCCATGCCTGGAGGTGTTTAAGGCCAGGCTGGATGAAGCTGTGGGCAGCCTGCTCTAGGGTAGGGTGTCCCTGCCCATGACAGGGGAGTTGGAACTAGATGATCATCGTGGTCCCTTCTAACCCTGACTGATTCTATGATCCTAATGCTGGCAGATAGTTGCCTCTCACTGTTGGGCTGGGTGATGGATAGCCATGTTTGCTGCACAGGAGTGAGAAGTGGGTGCAAAAGGGTGTGGTGGTCAGAGTGCAGACAGCTTTGGTGTATAGTGCATCTGACCATTCATCTTCAGCATCTAGGCTTTGACTGTGAAGCTGCAGAAGAGATGGCCAAATGCAAAGCCAAGGGAACATTACACACAGCCTGTGTTCGGTCTGCCTGGCCTTAGATACGAGTTTAAGCCATACAGGTGTTATTTTGAACTCTATAGTTCGAACTGGATTTTGGTGGTGCCAAAAGACACCACTGCCATCAACATGGTGCCATGGTATACACCGTAAAGCCGCACAGAAAAAACAAAGCAACCCAAACTTTCCCCCAAAAGCTACAAGTTCTGTGAGCAAGAGAGAAGTAAAGAGGGGAACCAGAAGACAAGAACATTTGCAAAGCCACACAGTGCAAGGAGACTTAAGAACAAACCAGAGGTTTTCCAAATCTGAGGTCAAACCCATGCAGTTAGATGCACACAAATGCACGCACACGAAGGCAGACATATTACCAGCACACCTACATGGATTCCTAGCCAAAGGGGAAGTGAAAACTAAATTTGGATTGCACTTGAGTAATTATTGACATACTGAGCTAAATTTCAAAAATCAGCCTTAAAAAAATTCAATGGCTTGATGAAGATAAAAAGAAATCCACATAAATGACAACTGACCATGCACTTAATGTATCCCCTGGCTATGTCTCTGCCTGGAATGATGCAAATTGCTTTGGTTAAGGCATTCTAGGATTTTAGACCCAGCCCTCCTTACATACAGTGATGTAAAAAGTGGCTTTACTAAAAAGGTTTTCTGAATGTGAATGGGCCTGGTTCCCAACTTCTCTTTACTAGGTTCACTATTACCATTTACTTTTGGATACTTTATGCTGTTTGCAAGAAGACTAAAGCCAGTTGCTAGATTGTATTTCACACTTGGGAATGTTGGGATCACTGGAAAAGAGCTGTCTTGTACATATTAATATTCTGGTCTAGTCCAAAACTTCCTCTCAGAGCTTTGTGTTTTGGGTGTGAGCTGAAGGTCTCTGGCTCAAGCCATCAGCATGCCAAAGAACACACATGATGCAGTGCTGGAAGTCATCTAGTTTACAGGTAAGGGCCATTTGAGCCTCCACCACGAGGACAAGAACAGACTTCCTTCCAACTAGAGAGGGGGGGCCATAACCCAGCAAAAGCAGAGCCAGCACATCCTGGCTGGCTTCACCAGTTTCAAAGGTGCCTGGAAAGTAACCCCAGCAGGTAATCAATTGGTCTTAAGCACTGAGTGCATGACCGTGATTTGAGCAATCCTAGTATAAATGAATAGAAACAAGCATTTGTGTCACATGGAGGAAGATCAAGTGTCCAACCACAAATATGCAGTGGAGGAAGTCATTTTCCAGTTTCTTTACCAATGCATTGATTTCTCATGTAAAGAGAATGTTCTGTCAGCCCTATAAGCACTTTTTGTAGCCCTACGCTGTCGCCGGGCCTCATTTTCCCCATTCCTTTTAATTACACCATACTGCAATTCAAGACTAATCAGCAAGAGGCCTCGTAAAGAGGCACCATCCTTCAGGGTAACTTTGAGGGGTTGTAAACTTTCAAAGACCAATTTTATCAGCACTGAACATAATACATCTCAAGTTAGGAGCCTTCCAAGTCCTGCTGAGATATTTTGTTTTCCAGAAAGCAAATGACTTTGAGACATTCTCTTTATCTGACACAGTTATTTGGCATCTATTTACATGCAAATATAATAAAGTGGTATTTGCAGTTCAAGATCACTCTAACCTAGCTGTCATAGAATTGATTTCCTCTTAGCAATCTTTTTTTTTTCTTTAAAGAAATACTAAGAAAAAAAAATATGTCAGTGTGTAACAGATCCTTGTTGAACAGGCCAGACTGGTCCAGTGTGTCTTGGAAAGGGAAACAGTACCAGCCAAACCACTTTGGCTATGGAATCTGGGTCAGTGAATGGCTGATCCAGCTTTAAGCTGATCCAATTATGTTCACCATAAGGGAAGGCAAACCAAGGACATCCTTCACCTCTCGTCATTATACTTTTCCTTTATTCAGCACATGCCTCCCTTCATGCCTCTATGGAAATATATATTAGATAGCCAAAGTTTTCCAACCATAATAATTCACTTGTAAACTTCTAGGAAATTCCATTAGCTCAAGCTCTCTTTTAATTGAACTTCACAACATCTGGTGAACACAACAATAGCATCACTCAAAAAAACCTTTCCAGCTGAACTTCTAGTAGGCTGCTAGGGAAGACAAAAGGACATCATGGGAGAGCTGAAGGTTGAGCAGCACACAGCTAAAGTAGCAGATCACCCCAAGAACTGCAGGATGATTGAAACCACTTTGTATTGCTTTTGTCTCTAGTCTCTGACAGCTGATAGAACTGGCAGCAGGAGGAAAGAGCCCTGTATATCAATCGTAGCACAAAGCTTCATGTACAAAGGGACAGTTTTGCTCCCATTGAAGTAACTGACAAGACTCCCCTTGTCTTCATCAAGACATGATTTAGATTCTAAGTCTTGTTAATGGCATAGTTTGAAGGGCTGCCATAATGCCATCCTTGACTTCTTTATGCTCCTGAAAACATCCACATGCAGAGGATGGGACTGGGCCAACATCCACTACACCATGAGCAGTATTGCACCCTTGTCCCAGTCCTATCCTGCTGCTGACAAGTTCTGTGTGCAATGCTTTTTTTTTTCACTACAACAATAATATATTCATTATTGATAACTTAACCCACACCAGCCTGAGGAACTCAATAGCAAGAGCACAAATCAAGCTTAAATCTGATCTACCCTCTCAGCTGCAAAAAGAAAACAGCTTCATGTTTCAACCAGTTCCTTTAAGAACTACACTGAAATGATACAGAATGTGAACTAAGGTTTCTGTGCTTATCTGTTCCTTCAGTGTTGTTCAGGCTTCCTGGCTAGGAGAGTTCCATATACATTTAAAATATCAATCTAATCTGCCCAAAAAGCTATTGATTTATCAGCTCCATCTCGGTGTTTCTATTGAATGTCTTCAGAAATCTGCCAAATGTGTCGATCCTTTCCACTACTTCTATCAGTCCTCTAGCCTCAATGTCAGCTCATCTATTGATCTAAAAGCAGTTCTGGTCTTCCAGTCTAGTAGCTCTCTCTCCTCTTTTCATATTGTAGATGTGCTCATAATTGGCATATAAAATTTAGGGGTAATACAAGCACTCCCTCCCCAGTGACATTCATCTTAAGGGCCCATTTCCTCTGAAATAAAATATATGCAATGAAACCAAAGAGAGGGGACAAGGGAGACAAAGAGAACGATTTTTTAAATATATATATACAAAATAAAGGAGAAGAAAGTGTATCTCCCCTTAGTGTATATGTTCTTAACATATATTTCAGTGAGTATTTTGAAGAGCAGCCTAAATTTGCTGGGGATTGAGTTTCTTACTACAAGTCAAAACAAGTTCAGAACCTCCCTTGACTTGCCTTGCACTGTTCCAGCTCTTTGTGCTAGAGCTGATCCCATCCTTCCTCCACCAGCCTGACCTATGGTCCTTTGTCTAGAAATCTCTTGAGACATCTTTCTGTCTGCACACCACATTTGTAGATCAATTCTGAAAAGGATTCTGCCACACTTCATACAAAACATGCCAAAAATACACTAAGTGACAAGTTGAAGAAGAGAGTCACCCATCCCACCAGCGACTGTCTGCTCTCGAGGAGTGCAATTAATCTGTAATTAATTATTATTCCCCACTTACTAATGTGTTCCAGAGACCTACTGCTTGTCTAACAAACTTCTGCAAGAGCTCAAGGCAGAAAGTGTAGCTGTCACTTGTATCCATCTGTGCTGCTTTGTGAAGCCAGTGACATCTGGAAGGTTGACACAGCAGTACACTGCATCAATCCCCACTGGAAATGAGCAGCTCCCAGTTACAGGAGATCTTTCATGCAGTATTCTGCTGATAACAGAGAAGTCACTCAAAGAACCAGCTGACAGGCAGACAAACTTGGCTTAACCTTTCCACTCAAATTCAATTTTAATATTAAATTCCCATCTTAGTTAGGAGTCCAAAGTCTTCTGAAACTGAAGTTTGACCAGATTTCTCAGTAGAAGGATTTCCTATGAGCAAATGCCATATGAAAGCAGACTTCATTTCAAGGAAGCATTTCACAAACCTGCCAATTATTCTGCCTGCAAATACACAGTGACAACAATCACTTGGGTAACCTCCGGATCAGCCTTGCTACTAGAAGAACACTTTGGGGAATGCTAAGTTAGGCAGTGTCAGTTTAACACAGCAAAGGCTATGTCCTACTGTGCCTGTTTGGGGAACTAAACCAGCCAAGAAGTACCTGGGAGCTGCTGGAACGCTTTTTAGGGTGAAACAATAAATTTGATTGCATGCTGGGAGAAACACTTACAAAAGTGAAAACTCATGCTTCTAAAACCCATTGAACAATTGCTTTTACTGTGCTGGCAACCAAACAGCCAAGAGTTTACCTGATGTTGTCATGGGATGTACTTCATGTTCACACCACTTACTTGCTTGCTACTTCATATGGATATATATCGTGGGCCTCATCCATTTGATGTCCCCCTATGTGGCCGCTTTAGTTCTCCAGACCAGTTACCATTATGACATTAAACTTGAAAGGAACTTCAGGTTTCTTCAGGCATGTCAGCAGCCTGCTCCGCCATCAGCACTCCTCCACTACAGTCCACAGACATGACCCTTACAACCTAGCATAAAACTCACCTGAGCATCAAATTAACCCTAAACAGAGGAAAGCTTGAATGACATTACACATAAAGAAGTGGTCAGGAGATAAATATTTACATTGCATTTGCAGTGCAAGGAAAGCAAGTGGTTAATGACTAAGCTGCCCTCTTTTCTGTGATCATAAGTCACAGAAAGCGGAGAAGGCATTCAGAAAACAAAAGCTTCAGAATGTCAGCAAAATGGGAAGGGAAATAGAAAAACAAGCAATAGTAATCAAGAATTTCAGGCACACAGTTCAGGCAAGAATCTGAATCAGAAGGATGTGCTGTGCAAAGCTTGGCAGAATTGCTCCTGCAGAAGGTTCCCTTTGATGGTTTATTTACAACCCAGAATTACAGTCTTAGATGTTCTATTTTGTCAAAACCTGCTCCTCTGCTCCTCCTGGGTGTGGGAGAGGGGAGCACAAAGCCTAGTCTCACAAGAACACAGAGGTTCTTGGCTCTCCTCTGAGTACACTCAACTATGCACAGATCCAGGTCAAATCTCTGAAATATTTCCATGTTTGTAAAAAGGTTTCATCAAAGATGTTTAAATATTTGTTTTTTAAAGTCTTTGTGGTTTATGGCACTCTCTTAGAAAACACAAAATAACATTTTCCCCCTTTTCCAAGCATGCATGATACTCAGCTGCCAGCCACAGGGGGCAGGGCTGGCCACAGGACCCTCCATCCTACTCCTGGTTCTCCCCTTGGCTGATGACACATACCCGTTGCAATGGGCAGAGCAATAGGAGGACTCACCTCTGCCCAGGCCACTACCCAAGTCTCCTCCATGGCACCAAGGTCCCTTGGCTGCCTATAGTGAATCTGTTCTCCCATAGTGCATCCTATAAGCAAAGGATAATTGAGAACCATTAAAGAGATTGCAGACTTACATTTAGGAGGCAAGAGAGAAGTTTCTGGTCATCTTTCTGGTTTTAGCTTGGTAACTCCAAACAAATGTGGTGGTAAAACACTGGCCTGGAGAGGTGGTAGGTACCTCATCCCTGAAACCATTCCAGGTCAGGCTATCTGGGGCTCTGAGCAACTCACTCTAGTTGAAGATGTCCCTGCTGACTGCACAGAAGTTGAACTAGATGAGATGTAAAGGCCCTTTCCAATCCAAACCAGTCTATGATTCTATGAAAGGGGAATAGAGTTCCTTGAGATACACAAAGCGCCTTTGCACAGGATAAACCTTTTCTTCATCTTTGTGTGGATTCTAGGACTTGGTAAGAACATGCCCCAAGTGAATTACCCTGTTATTGTAAGCTAATGCAGATAATGCTGCAAACCTGATTGGACATGAGCACAATCAATAGGGATAAGCAGAAGCAGCAGCCAGATTTGTTGAATAAATGAATTCTTGCAAGTTACTTGCTCAGCTGCTCCATCAATGACAAAACTCCCATCGATTTCAGTGGGAAGTTGGATCAGGCCCTGATTTCTGACACAGCTGATACTAGGAGTCTGTTACAGAACAGGTGATACAGAAATACCTAGAATTAAAAGAATAAATTAAAAGGAACCTCTTTGTCTGCCCCTTAACTTCCATGGACCTCCAGCCTCATAACTAATCATCTCTGTTATTTACCTTTCCCCCATACAGTAAAGTGACAGAAAAAGAACAGCAGTGTCACCATTCCTGTTGAGACCTCACTACCCTCATTAATAAACTTAATAAAGGCATTGGAGCATTTCAGGAGTGTGTTTTATAGACTAAGGGGTTTTTGGGGGTGTAATTTTACACTCTTGCTCCTCACAAAAGTAATGTATTTGTTCCAGAATCTTTGCCTTTTTCTTTCTTGGGTGTTTAGGGCTTTTTTAGGCACTCAGTCCTTCAGTGACATTTGCAAACTGATAAACACAGGGCTGCCCATTATACCAGCCAAAAGAAAGAAAGAAAAAATAAACCCAGGATTAATCAACTAGCATAGGGTGAAAATTTAGTCCCTGACCTTACAGCTCAGGTGCCATTGGAGCTGCCAAAATTTTGACTAGTGCCCTGAAGTTTCTCCTTCCACAGAAGCAGGAGGCCAACACAGACAATAGCCATGGGCTAAAGCCAGCAGCCACTTACTTTTGTAGACATAACTATGAAGAGGTGTAAGTTATATCCCTGTTTAAATGGGTGCAAACCTAGAACAGTTAAAGTTTCTCCAGCTTTCTGCCTTTGCCAATGAAAATAACTCCAGAGTCTGAGTGCTTGCTTGCACATCTTGAAGTAGAATAGCATGTTTGGATGAAAAAAGGAGTGTGAAAGAAGAGAGAGTATTACTGCTACCTGCCCAGCTGATCATTTACTGAATAAGGAGGGGATGAAATAAAGCTGCATAATCCTGTCAGGAGAGGGAAAAAAAAATCCTGAGTGAAAGTTCCAAGTCACAGTTCAGCATACAGCTTCACAAAGCATCTTGAAAGTACTCTTCTTCCACTTAGCACCACCCTCTTGGTGATGAAAAAGCATTTCTGTAGCAGCTACAGACACTGACCCTCTGGAAGATTAAAGTCTCCACTTAACACAGTACAACAACTAGAACCAGCCTGGAGTTACCATGGAACCCCCAAGCAAAAGGATGCAGCAGATGCACAGGAGTAGCACAGCACTGAAAGACAACCAGTGTGTTGTATGGACAAAATCAGACAACGCTTGGGTTTTTTTGCATGATCAGACCAAACCTTCATTAAAATACATTCAGGAGTACTGCATCAAATGCTTCAGTTGATGGAAAACAAGCTTCAGGCAGACATTTCAATGTAGGTCTGCATCAAGTAGAATCCCCATCAAAGTTATTAAAAAATGAGTTTGCCTAAAATGGGAGCACTTCTGAAAATCTTTTGACACTCAGAAGCACTTTTGAGATACTCAGCATTAGAAACCCAAATTTTGGGGTTTGATATTTCCATTGTTCTTTTATCGGTGTTTCTGTTCAAGCTACCAGATCTTGCTAGGAAAGAGTCATCTGGAAGCCATGTGAATGTGAAGTAAATGGGGTACAAAAATAAAGGCTTTGTACAATCCCTGGGGCACAAGGAGATGTGTCCAGCAGAGTTTAGATTAAAAATAACATTTTGAAGCAATATGAATAACCCAAAACCATCAAAAAGCAGTTACTTTTAATTCACAGGTTTAATGTATTTATTTATTTCAATGAGCCTATGATGGCTTTAGTTCATTACATCATTAATAAAGTGAATTAGATAGTGTTAGTGCAGCAGTTAGCACTGCTGCTCTCTATTTGTCTAACCGTGCCCAAGCTCTGTTTGTCAAGAAAGAGATGCTACATGCACAGAGAGTTTCAGAAACAATCTGCTGTGTTTATAATGTGATGGGTCAGGTTTTGATTCTTTTCTTCCCTCCAGGAAGGGGCCAACATTAAAAGCAATTCCTTTATTTCAGAGAAACTAATTCCTTAAGGATTAAGCACCACCAGGCAGTGCTTTTCAGAACACATCTGTTTTTGTCACCACAAACCAATATTCTATTGAGGTCTGTGCTAAGTGGTACTTGCTGCCTTTCCACCAACATGGGATGCTTTTCACAGTGTACTGGAACAGCAGAAAGGCTGTGTTACAGAACAGAATTACAGAATGGTTTGGGCTGGAAAAGACCTCAAAGATCACCTCATTTCAAATCTCTGCCATGGGCAGGGACAACTTCCACTAGACCAAGTTACTCAAAGCCCTATGCAATCTGGCTTTGAACTCAAGCAGAACTCACTCTTGAACTCACACCTCGATTCTCTGGGCAGCCTGTTGCAGTGTTTCACCACCCTAAGAACCAGGCATTCTGTTTCTTTGAGTTTCTAATCAGTCCTATCTACACCCTCATACTGGGAGGGAAATCACAAACAACCAACAGGGTCTTCTGAAAACTTGGGCTGCTTGAAAGTAGTTCCTACACAAAAGTCACAGAGCTGCATGACTTCCTACACAGCTCCTTGTAATATATTTTGACTTTTGCTTAGCTTCTAGAGCTCTACACTTGGTTATACTAAAGAGTAAATACTTCCTTTTGTTTTCCCTGAATGAAAAATTTGAGAGAAGTTTTTATATACCCTCTCACCATGTAGTAATTGATTTTTATCTACTCTCTGTGGCAATGGACAGAAGCAGTGCTCCCCAGCAGGAATAAGATGATATAGGAAAGGTCTTACACAGCATAATCAAGCACATTGGAAAGGAAAGAGAGTTTAGCCAAGAACTTGAAAACGGCATGGCAGGCTGAATTTGCACATGTCATACATTAAGCATATTTCTTCAGACACCCTATTTGCATGCTGTTTCCTTCTTTTTAATCATTACACATTCAACAGATGAACAGTTACTTTGCATTTACCTTTTTCTTGGGTGTGCAGCAATCTCAAATGGGGTCAGCGGTCCTTGATAGGACTCACACATCTTTCCTGTTAGTCTCTCTTCATGAGCCTCTTCTTTTATCCTAGACACAGAGAAAATGGAGGGGGGGAGAAAAAAGGAAAAGCTCTCATTTATCTCTACCTATCAGATTCTTTAGAACATTAAACATTAATAATGAATCTATACTCTACAGAGATATAGTTCTTACCAGGAGCTATTAAGAGTGGATACAAATTCTCTCTCTGCCATCCATTCTACAGCCTTGGGCAAGTCCATGCTATTTCTACCAGTCATGTGCCACTTCATGAAATCTCCCTTCCTCTGCTTTCCCTAAACACTCTCATATCCACACACACTCACTTTGCCCTCTGAACCGAAGCAATGACCCATTCCTTGTGATTAAATTAGCGTAAGTAATAAGATATCATAGAGCTGATTGATTTCCCCAGCAATAGTTATTAACCAGCTCAATTCAGAGGAAAGCAGAGCCATTATTCTAAACATTGATTCCTGAACAGGACTGCAGGAGAGGAGTGTGCTCAGATATATGTAGTGTGCATGCAAACAACTCTCAGTCCAAAGTGAGAAGAGGCTCTGAGTCCCAGCTGTCTGGAAAGAATCAGATACCCCTAGAAACAAAAGGCATGTTGAGTAATAAAAGAGGACTATGTGAAAGATGAGCTGAAGTTGCCACAATTATGAATTAAGTTTAAAACAGGTAGTTTGGGCCTTCAGGCTAAGCAGACTGGGGAGCTTCACCTATTTTTTTGTGGCTGCCTCTTGTAGGAATGGCCACAGCTGTCACAACTTCATCTTCCTGAGCCTCACTCAGCTCATTTCCAGCACATGATCATCCGAACACAAAGACACTTAACCTCTGAAAACACCTAATTAAACATCAAACTTGCTGTTCACAGACTCACTCTCTCTTCTTTCAGCCCTACTTCTTCAGCTTAATTTGTGGTCCAAAACCTCTTGTCAGATCCCTCCTGCTGCCTTCACTTTCCTTTCTCAGCTGCATTCTGCAGGATTTCGTGCCACACATCACCACAGAGGAGATGTCTGTGGACAGAATTCTCCATTTCATTGTGAAGTAGGAGCATTGGCTCTTCAAGTCAATAAGCCCAAGTTCTTCTGTGGTATTCAAGGTCCAAGGATAAAATGCCAGACTTGTACAGCTTATATTCAAAGCCTACATCTCTGAAGATTTCTTTGAAGGCCTTGTTCTCAATCTTACAGCATCACTATTTCACCTGTTTGGCATCACTCTAAGGAAACTTACAGTCACTTTTCATGGAACCCTCAACTCCACCACTTCACCCAATATAGAAAGGCCATAGAAGCACTACTGCTTCCCACAGATGCTGCCTTGATTCTCCTGCCATGCTGCTTCTTCCTGGGCTCAAGCATCCTTTTCTTTACAGACAGGGTAACAACAACCTTTGCTTCTCAGAGCTATGCTTCACCTCTGAGAAGCTGCCACTCATGCTCCAGGTTTCCAAGACAGAGTACACTCAAACTGGGATGTAATCACCATTCATTTGCCTCTCTACTAAAGCTTCACCAAGGTTCAGCAAGAAAATTTTACTCTGAAATGGCCTAAGGGTCTGAGAGCAGGAAAAGCCTCTCTTTTTGTGGGACAGTTATCTTTTGTAAGGTCTCTCACACTGAACTCTTTTAAAGAGAACATTCAACCCTTCCTGTAACTAATGATTGTCACAAGGTAGAAGAAATCAGAACAAGAGACACTAACTCATGGCACCAAATAGCACAGGTTTCCCTTCTCACGGCAGTCTTGATGTTACCAGAATAGAGGGGGGAGGAATTTAGATGTAGGTACACACCAAAGGCACAGAAACACTCACTGGGCTGTGGGGCTATCATGGAGGACTCTGGGGGAAAGCCTCAAAAAGTGAGGAAGACAGAGGGTGATGATGGTTCTGAAGAACTCGAATACTCTCTAAGACTCTAACCATGTCCAGAACATGTTTTGGGTTTTTGTTTGTTTGTTTTCATGCCAGGAAGATTTTATTGTGGTTTATAATCCTAGATGAGATTTTCTTTCCATTAAATATCATGGACATTTTTCAAGTCCACTTAAAATACCAGAATCTGTGTCATGCTGGGGCAGAGAGTTGCATGGCTTAAATCTTAGAGGAGTAACCTGTATCTGCTCATTTGGATTTTTTTTTCAATGGCTTATCTCATTTGAAGCCTTCCTGGTTCTTGTCAGGCAGCTGGAAGTTACTACGTGGAGGGGAAGGCAAGTATATTAAGTGACACAGAAAATACACAGCGTGGGTAACCTCAAGTAAGACTGGTGCAGACAACAGAGAAAAAAACATGAGAGAAGTCAAAAAGAAGTTGGGAGAGCCAGTGAACGAAGAAGTCATCCATTCAAGTGATTAGAAACACTAAATAGCAACAAATAGCCCCACAGTAGTTCAATTATACCAGCATCAGTTTCAGTTGTGGCCCACATAGCTCTCTGCTCTTCTAGAATTCAAAATGAGATGTATTACACTTTAAAGAATCTGTGGGAGTCTATGTGTGCCTATGGGACTTTTTCAAGTCACTTATTTGTCTGAATGCCATTGATTTTTCTCCTAATTGTTATTCACTATGCTAATTTCCCTCACAAATCTCACATGTTATTGATCAAAAAGTAATAAACTCTCCAGCAAACAAAACAAGCATTATTGCAATGTTGGGAAAACATCATTTAATATCAATACCATATTTACAATTATCTTTAACCCAAATTTCACCCAGAACGCAATGCATAATCAAAATCAGAGAGCTACAGGCAAAAGGGTAATGTTAAAAGCTTCCCACTAGACTGCTTTCTAGTAGATTATAAGGAGGAAGGCTGAAACAGGGCAATCTCAAACAGTTTAAGATACATAGTCAATGTTATAAATAAATGCTGCTGAATAAAGTGTAACCTCCCCAGTCTGTCTCCCTTCTTCTGTTAGAGACAGTTGACAGGAAGATAAAATAGAAGTCAAGGCAGCAGCAGCGTCTGTGCCAAAATATCAACCTATGGAGGACCAAACCTCATTTAAATGTGGTTTCTGCCTGTCACGGTTGTTTGGTTTGTTGGTTTGTTTGTTTTTAAAATTATTTTTGGGGTTTAATTTATTGTCTGGTTGTTGTTTTGGGGAATTTTTTTTTCTTTTAGAAGGACACACTGGCTTCAGTCCAGTTTCCAGTATATGCCTGCTGGCTTTTCTCCTCTTGAGTGGTAATGGCAGTAGCAACTAAGTGGTAGCAATTTATGATCACTGCAGTCCTGAATTGTGTTCCAAACCTTATGAGATCTCCCAAACTCTCAGTCCTCCTTTCACCCCTATAATTTTCTGAATTTTGTCTTTAATTTCTTAATTTCTTTGCATCAGCTTGAAAATGATTGCTCTTTTTGATTTCTAATGTGCTGTCATGTTTTCAGGCATTGGAATGGGCTGCCCAGGGAGGTGGTTGAGTCACCAACCCTGGAGGTGTCTACAAGTCATTTGGATGGGGTGCTTGAGGATATGGTGAACTTTGCAGAGTAGGAATAATGGTTGGACTTGAAGATCCAGAGGGTCTTTTCCAACTATATTATTTCTGTGATTCAATACAAACTCTAGGCAAGTTACTGCAAATTCTGTGAGCTCAACCTGGAGTAAAGCAAGTACAAAGAAGATCAGGTCCTGTAGGAGACCAGAGAACTATCCCAATTTGAACAGTTAAGTCAGATTTTTATTAATCCAGCTCTTTTTTGTTTCCTCTATCCCCAAAGTATTCCTTTGTAGAAAATCGACTGTTCACACTTCAGCTCACTGTGTACATTTTTGATGAACTCAGATGGGAACTTCTCCTTGCACTGGATATAGTGCACAGAGTTTGATTGCTGACTGCAGAGGAAAAGGCATCACTGGAGGTGGATGCATAACAAATCTTGGAGGGTCAGGCAGAGAGACAAGCACAATCACACACAACTGGATGCCAGGACCAAGACACACAGTTGTGGGGAATTAAAGATCTGATTGAAATCCCAGAAGATCTCTTTACTTGGCACCATGGCTCATCTCTATTTTAAACATGACTGTGGTGTCTCATTTTTGAGTCTCAATCTTCAAATTTCATAGAGTTTGTTTCAAATGCTCCACTTCAGTCCCACTCTAAGGGAATCTAAGGTTCCCTGATACTTCATCACAGTTCTCTCGTCCTGCCCTCTCCGGACAGTTTAAAATCTCTCTCAAGCCAGTCCAAGCACACTCAGATTCAAAGATATTATTTCCAAGTCGCATATTTCCAAGAGCTACATGTCACAGAACGTGATGAACACAGAAATCTTTAGCGTGGGTGGATTTGTGAAAGAAGAGCTTCTGAGTGTGGCCTGCCATTCAACTCTGCACCTGGCAAGGAACGAAAACAAGCCCAGCAAGCCAAATAAAACAAAACAAAAAGCAGGAACGGAATCAGCAATCTCAGGGCAACTCTTGCCACAACCCTCCTCAAGTTTCATGAATCCCACATTGCCTCCAGCTGGAAGAGCAGCCAGGTTTCTGTCACTAAGCAAAGTCACCAGCATTTGTGTGACTGGCCACCTCCAGAATGAGGATTACTGAGGTAAGAGGCCAGCTCCCTCACCGGTGTAAAGCTGCATCATGCCGACCATGAGGAGGATCCAGTCCACGGTTTCTTGCACGTTAAGAGGCAGAGATGGAATTATTTTGTCTCTGTAATTATTTCTGACTAATTTCTGCTGTTATACCTCTTTTCATCCAGCATACCCCTGGAGAAAAGTAGATGATTTCTCAGGAGACATCAAGCCAAGGGGCCAATCAAAACAGAGGTTATTAATATAACACTGAAAAAAGGCT
This sequence comes from Tricholaema leucomelas, assembly GCA_013400475.1. Classification (NCBI taxonomy): domain Eukaryota; kingdom Metazoa; phylum Chordata; class Aves; order Piciformes; family Lybiidae; genus Tricholaema lacrymosa; species Tricholaema leucomelas. Next base: position 306,836 of record WAAF01019757.1, read on the forward strand.
CTAATTAATTTCATAATATCAGAAATTCACATTCTGCTCCTCACACACCCACTCCAGTACAATTTTGAAAATAAGTCAACTTGGGGAAGAATCTGCAAATAGCAATGGTGATAACGTTCAGTAAATTGATGGCACACCCTTCCTCGGATGGCTCCCTTCGCTGCTCGCTCCATTTGAAAACCAGATGTAGAGGAAATAAGCAGACCAAAAACGGACAAGGAAAAGTTTCAGATTCAGGGAAAGACTTCCAGATGATAGTGGTGAAAAGACTTGATTTAGTGAGAAGATCAGGAAGAGAGAGCAGCAGAGAGCATGGTGCATGTGTTCCTTTTTACCCTTATAATGCAGAAACAAAGGAACATCAGGTAAAGATGAATGAAGACAAATTCAAAAAAGAAATTCTCTTTCCTATATAGTCTACAACCAAGTTCTGGAGCTGATTGCTTCACATAAAATATCCCTGATTTAAGTATTTATAAAGACCCAAACAGGATTAGTCGTTGGCATTGATAATCAAAGCAATCAGTTACAACAAAAAGATAAAAAAATATGTCTGGGCACATGCCAGGTATTTACTGCCCGAGATAAAAATACCTCATGTGCAAAATGCAGCTCCACAGTCAGAGGGTATCATGCAGGGTTTCTTCTGAAGTGTCTTGGCTGCCTACTGATGGAGGCAGGATATTGGACTAGAAGGTTTATGGATCCCACTTGCTGAGGCAATTCATTATTTCATAGATAGTCTGTGCTAGCTTGAGCCTAGCTGGGATATTTTGATGAGAAGAGTGAGAGTATAGGCTCCCTATGAGGAGAGGCTGAGGGAGCTGGGGTTGCTTAGCCTGGAGAAGAGGAGGCTCAGGAGTGCTGTCTACAACTACCTGAAGGGAGGCTGTAGCCAGGTGAGGGTTGGTCTCTTCTCCCAGGCCACCAGCAATAGAACAAGGGGACACAGTCTCAAGTTGTGCTGGGGGAGGTCTAGGCTGGATGTTAGGAGAAAGTTGTTGGCAGAGAGAGTGATTGGCATTGGAATGGGCTGCCCAGGGAGGTGGTGGAGTCACTGTCCCTGGGGGTATTCAAGAAAAGCCTGGATGAGGCACTTAGTGCCATGGTCTAATTGACTGGCCAGGGCTGGGTGCTAGGATGGACTGAATGATCTTGGAGGTCTCTTCCAACCTGGTTGATTCTATGATTCTACGAAAAGGAAAACAAAGGTGAAGTCTACTTCACTCATAGGCTTGCTGAGATGTAAAAGAACAAGAACACAAACATAGATAACAGAGTTGCTCTCTCTCTCTCTGGGGCTGCATGGACTTCTCTCTCTGACCTAGCTTACTGCCTGACCGGTCCATCTACTTCCTGGCCCCCCTGGCCGACCCTCCGAGTTCACCTTTGGCATGAGGCAGGGTCTGGGGTGCAGGGAGAGTGGAAGGGTGGCTGGGAGTCCCTCCTGGGGACTCTGGTTTCTGGGAGGGCTACTGTGTTTCTGTATTACTTTTTAGCTTGTACAATTCTGTATATAGCTGCATATATATTGTGAATATCTGCTTGTGTGTTGTGCTGAGCTGTAGATATAGCTTCATTCATTTGATTTCCAGAGTGGCTGAATCTAGTCTGGGTGATTTTCTTAGGTGTGCAGGGAGAGGCGGGTAGCACCCAAACCATCACAGATTCCAAGGGCAGGAAGTGAGGTACTGTGATGATGCCAGTCTGGAGGTCACTGAAATGGGTACTGAAAGCATTCTGGGCCAAGACACCAGTGAATAAATGTTAGATAACTCAGAATAAAACTTTCTTTTTCTTTTTTTTTAATGAATAAAAGTCAGGTAATGGAGGAAGGTGAGGAACATGTGTGCTCTGCTGCTGCTGCTCAAACTGCATCCAGCACACAGGCACACACAAGACTGCTGGCTCCTGGCACCTTTTGTGTCTGCTAAAATTCAATAAGAATTTGTAGCTGTTCAGCTAGCGAGCACATAAAGCCGACACATGTACACATACACCCCCCCTCCTCTTCTCCACAGCAAAAAAATATCTATCTGGCTCTCAAGTTCATAGCCAGAAAATAGTGTCAGGCTGCCAAAAAAAGGAAAAGTAAAGAAGGGCTGCAAGGCTTTAATGCCCTCCAGAAAATTCAGAATTAAACTAAACAGCAAAAAATAAATGAGGTAAAGCAATAATATTTTTTAAGTAAATACAATTAAGCTCATTTTGTGATGACTTTCTGCATTTTTCCCCTTGAGAGCTGCAGACAACAGCAGTGCCTTACTCATAGGCTTGAGTGTAACGTAGCTGGGAAGAAGAAAAAGAAAGTGGCACTAGCAGGAAGAGCTGCTTCAGAGCGATAGAAACTCAGTATAGAGATAGAAACTTGGTATAGAAACTCAGTCATGTCCTTGTTCTGCCTGATTCAATATTTGATCAGCTAGGCTTCTCATTTCAGTTAAAGCAGCCCACCTTTCCCAAGACATTTTTTATGAGAAAAATGCCAAGAGAGGTGATAAGAGCTTGGAAAAAGTTTGAAATCCAATGTAGAATTTTAATTCAGTAACAAGGCTTTCCTCCAAGCACAGAGCAAGTAGCTTTAACAAGGACAAAAGCTCTGAAACACCACTCATATTTTGCTTTTCTTTCTGCACTCAATCCAGATATACCAGAACACCTTAACTGTTCAATGTAACAACTTTGATTTAGCTGCACAGCTTGGTCATCTCCACTGGTGTTCTCTCCAAAATCCTGTGGGCCATGACCAGTAAAATTAATCCAGCCAGCAAAAGCACCACCCAAAAAAGCCCTCACAGAACTGACTTCTGTCTATGACATGTCACAAGTCCTTTCTGGTTTGCTTAATACAGAGAAAACTCGGTAAGCTAAAAGCAACTCAGTGTATCAAAATCATCTTCTTGGTCAAACCTTTTGAGAAACCAGTTCAACTTCTGAGCCTTCCTTATGCAATCATGGACTCTCATTCTGAGCCATTTTTTGACCATGTCAACATGCTCTGAATGAAAGTTTGTTGTCACTTCTGCTTTAAACATTCACATGGAGAGTCAACCTTGAATCTGGATTTTGCTCAGCAATCATATAACCATAGAATATCAGAGGCTGGAAGGGACCTTAAAGATCATCTGGTCCAGCCCCCCTGCCAGAGCAGGATCACCTAGAGCAGATCACATCCAGATGGTTCTTGAATATCTCCAGAGAGGGAGGCTCCACAACTTCCCTGGGCAGCCTGTTCCAGTGCACTGTCACCCTCACAGTGAAAAATATCTTCCTCAGTTTCACATGGAACCTCCTGTGCCTCAGCTTCCACCCACCGCCCCTCGTCCTGTCACTGTACATCGCCAAAAAGAGCCTGGCTCCATCCTCCTGGCACTCATCCCTTAGATATTTATAAACATTAGTGAGATCACCCCTTAGTTTCCTCTTCTCCAAGCTAAAAATTCCCAGCTCCCTCAGTCTCTGCTCATAAGGAAGATGTGACAGCCATGCTGCTGTCACCTAGTCTCAGATGATATGTAAACCATAACATAACCAGGGCTCCCTCGTTGTTATCAATAGTCCAGAGAAATGGATTTTTTTGTATCACAGATTATGCCAGCTGAAGAGACAGTGTTAAGATGAACACGCACCAGCTCTTTCCACTTGTGCCACCTTCTTTTTCTTCTTCTCATTTAGATTACAGTCAAGCCTATGAGTAAGGCTTTTTTACATCTGGCATCGTGGTAGAATTAAAGGAATAAAAAGCTACTTAGAAACCCATCTCTTGTCTTTCACATAGAATGGTTTTTAAGGCTTCATTCACAAATGCAGAGGAAGAATTGTAGCTGCTGACATTAGCTTCTGTTCAAGAAGCCCCTGCTAGGCTGAAGGGCTCATCAGGAACATGGGAGACATCTGTTTTGCCTACTTGAATGAGCATGAGCTTTCAACTTTGATCACCCAGGACAGTACCTCGTGTTGTACATTAAGGGGTGGTTAGCATGGAAATCTCTCAGTCTTTCTTGTAAGATCTTACCTCCTCTGTATCAAGAATTGCAAATGAAGTGTCCCACTTGCTAGATGAAGCTCCCAAGCTTAGGTTAGGGGAAGAGTTTTGTGATTCCTATAAAAAGAACCCAACACCATCATTAGTGGAGAGGGACAGCATCTTTAACCAAGTAACAGTTCAAGTATTCTCCAGCAGAGGAAGAAATCAGAGATCTATTGTTCAGAAGGCTTCTCCCACCGCACATTTCTCCCTTCCAATAAATGAGCTGCTATTTCATGTCTTATCAAAACAATATTGTTCTGACTGAAAAAACAGAGCCATAAAAAAGACAGAGTTTTTGCCCACATCCCAATTATTTGTCACCACATGAGATTTCTGCTGGTATCCAAAACACAAGGTGCACTGGCTCCATAAGAAGCAGCCATGGGGTAGCTGTACTAAAACAAGATACAAAATACTACTTTTTTTCTGGGTGAGTGTACATACTGCTTCTTCACTAGACCCATTCCTCATGAAGGCCCAACCTGTCTTCACTCTATCTCTACAAAAAATTGTGAGGATGTCTTTATGAATGTTTCATGGATGAAGGCATTCACATCAGAACACCTCACTGTCAGCATGAGAGGACACTTCCCAACTTCTGTAGGAGTCAAGACAAGGGGACACATCCACTTATTTCATTGTACAACCATGAACTAGTGGCCTACATGGAGCCAGTCAGAAATCATAGTCCTTCACCTTCCCAGATTCTCTTTTCTACCATGTCTAGAACCTGGAACAAGAGATACAAGAAGATGAAACAGCCTCAAGTTATTAATGTGTTTTGGCAGGGTCTTTGGAACGTGGCGACTTGCATGCTGTAGCTGCATTTCTTTTATCTGGATTCTTCTGTTTGATTTCCTTGAGAGGTCTCTGGCATATGCAAATCCAGTACTATTTGATTTTTTGTGGATTCCCTTTGCACAAACTGTGTTTTTTTTCTAGTGAATGTGGTGAGACCTTGGTTGGATTCCTGCATGTACTGATGCCAACGCTGTTGGGGTTTCTCCTAGCCTGATCTTGAATTGCAAGGATTCTGCATAGGTAGCAACTCTCTTTGAAGCATTTTATATGTGTATTATTAGATATCAAAGCATGTTCATCTGGAAACGTGTGACATCTCTGCAAAGTCAGCTGCTGTATTTTTTCTTCTGACCTGTCTCTGAATCATGCTTTAACAGATAAAACTAGAACTCCCTACCTGAAGGGAGGTTGTAGCCAGGTGGAGATTGGTCTCTTCTGCCAGGCAACCGGCAACAGAACAAGGGGACACAGTCTTAAGTTGTGCTGGGGAATTATAGGCTGGATGTTAGGAGGAAGCTCTTCCCAGGGAGAGTGATTGGCATTGGAATGGGCTGCCCAGGGAGGTGGCGGAGTCACCGTCCCTAAAGAGAGGTTCAAGTTGAACGTGAGAAAAATATTTCTTCCCCAAAACATGTTAAACCCTGGAACAGGCTGCCCAGGGCTGCAGTGGAATCCCCATCCTCAGAGGGATTTAAAAGACCTGTAGATGTGGTGCTGAAGGACATGGTTTAGTGGTGGACTTAGTACTACTAGGTTAATGGTTGGCCTTTATGACCTTGGAGGTCTCTTCCAACCAAAATGATTCTATGATTGTGTCCACAGCCATGCTGGTACAGAGTTGTGTTGGCTTTTTTTTCTTACCAAACTGGTTTATTCTTATTTTCTACTCCCACTTCAGTTCTTCTTGATCAAAAGTTATCTACAACACAGCTTAATAGCAAGAAGCATTCCACAAAGGCTGCAGAGCATTATTTTATCCTTAACATACTGGGAAATGAAGTGTGTGGGTTTGGGATTCTAGAATGCAGACCATCTGGTAAACCTATCAGAGGTTTGAATTCTAATTTGCTGTTGATTTAAAAATAGTCCCAGCATTACCCTATCATTTTCTGTAAATTATATATTATTTAGTTTGCCATTTTTAAATATTATAGCATCGTCTTCTCTCTTCTCTTATGGTCTAATTTAGATTCCTTATCATCTGCCATCTTTACCATTCTCCCCTCCCAGTTACTGATCCTTGTCTCTCTTCTATGCCAAGGAACCTAGCAGACTCCTCACAGGCTTGAAAGCTGTCTCAGAATCCAACACTAATGTTGTAAGCTGAACGCAGCTTCACCACTGCTACAAGATGTCAGCTTTGTACAAAAAGCAAAGACCAGCAGAAGTTTGTTTATTCTGTGGCTTCCATCAGTTTACCTAAAGCTACCAAACTAATACTGTGTCTCGCAGACACTTGCACTACTCCCTAAGTGACCTGCAATTAAGGCATCACTGTCCCTGTATTCAACTGACACACTTTGGAAAAACTTTCCTAGAGAGCCTCAATCTGCATTCTTCTGAATTAAGATGGATCTCATGCTTGGGTTTTGTCCTTTGCAATGGACTCAGCACACAGCATCATGGTTTCACCGTGGTATTGCCTTTCCAGTTCAGCCCACAATGTTAAATGTCATCTATTTTCCAGCATATAAACTAAAGGACTTCAGCCCACTCTTCATGGGTTGCCAGAAGCTAACTGTGAAGGTTTAGGAGTTACCCACCATCCCACTCTTATGTAAAATCACCCAGACTAGACTCAGCTGGCTAAAAGCTAAACAACAAAGCTTTATATTCACAGCCTAGCACAATATACAAGCAGATATTTACAATACATTACAAATGTATACAGCTATATGCAGAAATATTCAACTTAAAGGTAATACAGAAACACAACACCCCTTCCAGAAATTGGAGACCCCAGGAGGGCCACCCAACCACCCTTCCACCTTCTTACCACCCCTCTACCTTATCCCTTGTTTGCCTTACACACAAGGTAAGTTTGGAGGATCGGCAAGAGGGGTTAGAAGCAAAAGGATTAGTTACACAGAAGCAGCCCAGGGAGAAACACAGACTCTGCCAGACAGAGGCACACACTCTGTCTCTTACCCATGTTTGTGTTCTTGTTTTTATACATCTCAGCAAGCCTACAAGTGAAGTAGACACCCCCATTGTTTTCTTTTCACAGCCTATAATCTAATTTTTCTCACTAAAATATTCCAATTTGCCTCAAACTAGCACACAAATGCTGTCTGATACAATACTGCCCTTTCTTGCCGCAATGGCTGCCAGCTAGAGCAATGAAACTCACATGGATTGCATTTCTGGTTACCTGGATGCTTCTGTGAAGTTCTGCAGAAATTGTTTCTATTTGCACTTGCACACATCACAGAAATTACAGCTGCAGCTTTCAAGCTCTGGGTACAGAAGGCAACAACATGGACTCCTCCAGCAAACAGGAACAAAACCTGGGACTGATTTGGATTTAACCAAAACCTGGCGTTGCTCAACTTAGTCAGGGATGATGCAGCAGAGCCTGGTGAAGATTAGGACTTTTTACACTTCTTTGGTGTCTAAGCCCAGCCAGGGAAGGCCATACTCAAGGCCCACATTGAAAGCTCTTTCTGCAAACAGTGCTGTGTACAGCTATTTCAGTTCCTGGCACGTTGCTGGGTAGGAAAGAGCAGTTGGCCCAACGGGGACTATGTGCATGCTCCTTCTTATTAATTATTTGTAAAACACACACGTCTAAAGCAGTGATTCTCAAACATGGCCAGTGTACAATAAATTTATTTCTCATTACTCAGTTGTATTTTGGTTTGCTATCAAAACTGCAGCTGTCATGAATTTGTGAGGCTGCAGATGCAGCCACATTAAAAATGAATTGTGTACAGTGGGTTTCATACAAGCAGCTCCTGCCCCTATGAATTCACAAACTAAGCAGGATGATGAACAGAAAATGGGGGGGGGAGGAGAGGGAGAGGCAAAAAGCTCTGGGAAGTAGTAATCTGACAATTCTTGGGAGTTTAACTAGTATTAATCTTGGCATTATCACCCATGAATGTACGGAGCAAGACTACCTCTCAGGCACACTATAACCTAGCTCTAAACATCTGTGTAACATTTATACAGACCTACTGCAAATTCTGTAGTTCTTGAGGCAGCTCTTCCCTCCACAGCATTGTTTTCCTGTTACAGATGACTAAAAAAATCAGAGATTATCACCACAAATCAAAGGAAAGGGATGTTATCAGGTGCAAACCCAGCACCACACCCCTCCACATACTGAAATGAGCACTTCCCCCTTGCGCTTGGTACCACTAAGGATTTGCCCAATTCATCTCAGAGTTCAAAATGGTTTACAATAATCAGGTAAAAAAAACCACCAAAACACAAAACAAACAAACACCAACCCCAAAGCAAGCAAAAACACCTAGCAAACTTTAAGTATCTTTAAAATTCCAGGTCTTAATCCTTTAAACTTGCAAAGATCAAACATCACAGTTTTGTCCTCCTAAACAGCAGCCTTAAAAAGGACATGGTTATTACTACGTGAAGTGTTTTGGGGATTGCAACCAAGAACTATTATCTACTGACCCCAACACTGGGAATGCCAAAAATTCCAGCCACTGTGCCTTAGTCACAGTCTCTGGACTGCAGACAAGGATTGGTGTGTCTTCTAGAAGTTCAAAATTATGACATTTTTCTACATAATTCTAAATCTCCAGTTACAGATTTGGAGCATCTAACTCGTTCCTCAGCCACTGTCGCTTTCCAGATCATAAAAACACAATCTGACAAAACTACTTGTCCACATTTAATGCAGATGTATTTGGAGTCAGGACCAAGGCTTCTAGGAAATGTACTACAAGGAGCTCACCATGGTGATCTGCTACTGAGCTTCAGCAAAGTTCAAGTGACAAAATATGTCTATGCTGATGAACAAATTACTAGTCACCAATGAAACAGCCATTTCACCCTGCCAATTACTCCAGGGAATTAATGACCAAGGAAGTAAACAGGAAAAAAAACAAGAGTGAAAAACCCAAACAAGAATAGAATTGATGAGACCAGAGAAAACAAGGTGGTAAAATGGACAGTGGCAAAAACCTTCACAGAAAAGAAAATGGGACAGTACCACTTTCTCAGAGGGGTTTTAACTCCCTTCCTGGAGCAACTCAACATTGCAGCAGGTTCTCTCAATCCTTGATGGGCTGAACTTCAGCTGCACACTGAGGGTTGGTCCCATGGAAGCTACAGAGCCTGGCAGCCCTGCTCCAAGTAATGCCATGCCCTAGATGCTAAGGTGGCTGACAGACTGTAGCTGGAGCAGGCTCCCAGAGCTGCCCCCATCCTCAGCCCTGGGCTGGGATTTGCTTCATGTCAGAGACAGACACAAGAGGGCTGTGGCAACACATGGTGGTGGCCTCCGGCAGACTCTTTAAACCATAAATGTACATTAAGACTTTGTTTTGGCCAGACTCTCATTTGGGTGGTTTATTTTTACTGCTTTTTAATTACTCTAATTGAAGGGGGAATATTTCCCTTCATTTCTCCCATTCGTCTGCTTCACCTCCTCCTACCCACTACTCCCTTTTGAGTCTCTGCCTGAAAGCCCCACAGTTAGTCATAGTTCTCCCTTATGCTGAAGGTTGGTTGGGCCTTCCCCCTCCCTTCAGTCTTGTTGGAAAACAGAGAACAGATGAATTTCATTAACTCCTTTGGCTTGTAGGTTGACACACCCTACCACTCGTAAACACAGGGATTAGCTAAGTCCTTCTAATAAACAGAAGAGTAGAAAAAAAGATCTGTCCACTATTTGTTTAAGGGATTTTGTGTTTACGAAAGGAGAAGGGAACATATGTGAGCAAACCTGCTATTTAGCCCTGCCTGAAGGAGGGCAAGAGTGGCCCAGAATGAGGAAAGAAAGCTCTCCTCACAACCACATGAGCTTTGAGAGCGTTGCCTCTACATAAAGGTTGGCAACCACGTCCCTGCATGGTCACCATCACAGTCCTCTACAGATCAGCAGCTTTGAGACTCTTGCACATACTTAGCTAGAGCATTTTATTACTGGAAACTACAGCTAGAACCCAGACCTACACAGTAGCCTTGGGTGGTGAGTAACTGGCCTGATTTTCTTGCTTTTGTGGATGCATCCAGCTACAAAGCACAAAGCAACACTCCTTGTTCTGGCAGATGAAAGAAAGTGAAATGCCTTTGTGCTCTGCAATCATGTGGAAAGGAGCAGGCTCTTCCAGAATAACTCAGGAAACATTCAGCACCTGCTTTGTTAACACAGAACAGGCTTCCAAATCCCCTGCAGATTATTTTTTCCTCAACATTTGATATCCATTTTTCACATCCAATTATTAATCTGCACAGACTGCATTCTTTGGTTTCTACAGATCCTCCTGATTATTTAAGCCCTAAAATGAGACAACAGAAAATGAGAGAGAAAATGAAGATCTGAGTTCCAGATGGATTCTAAAACTGGAAGGAGTTAGGAGCACAGTAACTAAGTCATTATAATTTCAGGCTTTATTTCTTGTGCCGTGGTCTTTCTAAGCAAACATTCAGATCAGACGAGTCAGGGCAGTTTGGGATTTAGTAGTGATTTCTGTGAATGACCCTGATTTATGTCAAGTTCTCAACACCAAAGCCTCACATTTCAATCTCTTCCCAATCCTCTGTTACTTAGGACTGTTGGCTTCATTTTACATTTCAGCTCTTAGAGAAAAGCCATTCTTCAACAGATCTATCACTACTGGTAGAAGGCAACATCTTTTCTTTTCAATACCATCAGGATATTCAGTACAGGCATTCCCAAAAATAGGGAAAGTCAAGAAGTTTAGAAAATGATCTCTTTGTACAAAGACACTCCTATGGATAGTGTTAGGTTCTCTGGCCAGGAGAATAAACCCCTCATAGTAATTTTTGCTAAGTCTGTCCTTTCACTTTTGCCTTTTGAATTTCCACAACCCCCCTAAATAAAGCAGTCCCTTGCTCTGCAGAAAATATTTGCGTTTTCTGATAAGGAATCAGATCCTGAAAAGGTCAGAGGCAATACCAGCAGATTAGGAGGTGCTTCCACTGATTGCAACTGGTCTATGCAAAACACATCTCATTTCCTTTGAGCTCTCAAGCCAAGGTCTGAATACAGAGAGTGTGCAAATATAGCAGCACAGCTGCTTTAAGCTTCTTCCGATCCTCACTCACAGCGCACAAGTGGCACTCCTGCACCAAACCACTCTGCCAGCTGATCCCGAGTTTATCAGAGTGCTACTGTTTAAAATTGCACTTCAGCTTTTACATTTCCCCCTAGTGTATTTTATGGGGGTCCTTGTCAGCCTGGTAAAACGCTAAAGAAGCGACAGCTCCTAAGAGTCGCTTATATTCCACTCCACAGCTTTCCCTGATGCTCTCCAGTGCCTCGTGTGGTCATTGGGGTTGGCTGCCTCTAACTCCACTCGGAAGGAATCCTTCATCTGGTTCTTGCTTCAATGGATTATAAATAGACACATCCAACACCTTTCACACACACCCCAGAGTGCTTAGCATGCCTTAAAATCATATGAAATAAGAGAATGTAAACTGCAAATAAAGTAGTTCCTTAAGACTTGATTTGAACACACTCAATGACTCAAAACAAATCCAGGTTGGAGAATCCACCACTAGATGAATTTGACTGCTTTAGGTACCAGAGAAACAAACTAAAAACCAATACAGGGGTGAAGACGTCATTACCTAGATTGTATACAACTAATGCACTAAATCATCTTGCATAGTCTCAGCTTACATATGGCCAAACTAATTCATGGAAAATATGACAACTTTGAGTTCCAAGCTATAGGAACTGTGTTGACAACAACCCAGAAACTGAAGTGAGTGTCTAAGGTCAGCTACCAACCTTCTAACCATATCTGGCTTACTACATACCCAGCTCATTGTACTTGCATCACCCAGTCACCTTCACTTGCTGTAAGCTGATGGCTTCTGCAGAGCAGGTCAAGTTCTGTTTTGATTGTTACCTGTGTTCCACAGAAAAGCACCTGCCACATGCAGCATGCTTGAAATCAGATCATTAACATCCATTTTAAATAGTGCTGCTTAGCATCTCCTTGGACATCAGTTGCAGAAAGCCTTCTTCTGGTTATAATCCCCTCTAGCTCACAGGACACTCCAGCAAGGTTGTCCACTACAGACTAGACTGCCAGGTGTTCTGCATGGCAGCGGAAAGCATCTGGTTTTGCATTGCCACACTGCTTTCCAGCAGCAACTATCAGATAACGTTTACAGGAGCTGCTGCTTTACGTGTGCAGTGATTGTGTGCTGTTACTCCAGAGCACTGCGTGTCTCCAGTTCACATTATTGTGGCACAGACAACAAGCAGAGCTGTTAAATCATCCTCCTTGAGCTTACAGAGCTCTCCAAAGCAACATCTGTACACATGAGCAGCTTTGCTCCAGGGAAATGGCTCTGCATATCCACATTAAGTCTGCTGTGCAGAAGACCATTTCTTCTTATCCACTCCCACCCCCCCAAAAAAAAAAGTTAAATTATTAAAAAAAAAAGAGAGAGAGAGAAAAAAAGAGAAAAGAAACATTTTCTTGAGTGGTTGCAGGTCACTCTGGATCAGTGAGGTTTAACTTTAGTGTGTTGTGATGAAATATTAATACCGAAGCAGTGTGTTTATTTCTTCAAGCGTCTGGAGCCACGGAGTGTTTATGCCTCCAGATTAGCAGGAAGTGTGCCCATGCATAGCAGCCCTCTACTTAGAGACTCCCAGATTTCAACATTTGAAGACTGTCCACAGCAAATTGTCTGCATCTGATTGTGTGTCAGTTCTGCTGCGAGACAGGGAGTTGTTCCCACGAGACTTCAAGCCCATAACCAACCAGCAGACTGTCAGGTTAATAACAGCGTTCGGAAGGCATGTCTCGGGCCCTTTGTCTCCACTGCAAAGTATTTGGACTTATCTGGAGCAAACAAAACGAGGCCATAAACTTACCACCAGCAGCCAAGACAGTAAGAAGGTCCCAATTTATTCTTTGTGACAGCAAATACCCTCTGGTCAGGTATAGCCTGCTTTATGTTTCAGCATCTAAGAAATTAGCCACTTTTGAATGGAAAACTAAACCAGACAAACAAACAAACAAACTAAATAAAATATATAAACCCATCCTATGGGCACTGTTTGGTGAGTTATTAAAAGGCTTCCAGAGAAGCTCTTGTATGACACAGCAACAGCAAAGGCTTGGAGAGGGGGGGCTGGGAGAATTGCTTGCACAGAAGGCCTGGATGCCAAGAGCTGAGCAAGTGCCAGGAAATCTGTAGCCTCCCTCAAACCCAGCCTGTACCAGTTCACTCCATAAACATACAGAACAGGAAGCCACTTGCCTTTCCCATTTGAAAGGTTAGCAGGGTCCTAAAGGAAGGGCAAGCGTAGGAGCATAGGCAAACATTAGAGGAAAAAGGATACTGCAATGTCCTGCCCCAGTTTCATAGTCTGCTTGGGAGCAGATCCTTTTCCTCTGTTCCTACAACAAGTGGAAACAGGATTTGTGCTTTGGCTTAGAGTCTCTCTTGTGTCATTTATATGGGGGCCATCTTAGAATCAGTCTTTTTAGCTGGATGTTTCTCTAAATGGATGAGTCACAGAAGCAAGGTCCTGGCCCCACAGCAGTTCTCAGTCTAGATTTCCTTGCCCTAGTTTTCAGTCTAGTGCTGACAATTAGCGCCAAAGCAGCCAGAGGTGCTTGAAAGGAAATACAAGGTCCCAGACCAGTTTGGTTTTGCTGTACAGGAGGAAATTCAGGACAATACAATTGCTGTGCAGAGCCATTTTCTCACAAGCAGTAGCCCAAGATGCCTTTCAGAGCAGAATACAACATCTCAGCGTGGCAATAGAAGAGTTACCAGATGTAAGGATTCTTATGGGACATCAGGAATCTCTTGATGTGCAGAGGTTGTTTGAAAAAAATTGCAGTTGAGAAGGCTAAGGAGATGCTGCTTGGCAAAGCTGCCAAGGTGGTGGCTTATCCTGACTGCAATCAGATGTGACTGAGGAGACAGAGGGAAGCCAGCAACATTTGGCATGGGAGGGACACACAGGTGAGCTTTCTGAGAAAGGCTGGGGTCTTAGAATGGCTCATTCTCACATAGGGGAGAATCAGGCAAGCTCAGAGCAGCAAAATCAGCCTGTTTGCTCACATGTCTGTGCTCATATTAGGTGTTCAGGCCTGGCACAGAGGTGACTGGAATATGGCATTCCAACTGGCTGAATTCAGCCTAGTGGATCCTTTCTGATGTTATATAACAAAGTTTCCTAAAACACTTGAAGATTATTCAATTCTCCAGCTACAATCTAGTCTACACACACTGGTATAGAGGATTTCTAATTCTACTCAATTGTGCAAAAAGGATAAACTCATGAACATGATTTAAAAAAAAAAAAAAAAAGGAGAGAAGATCATTCTTGCTACCTTAATGGTGTAAGTCAATAAACACTTCCTTTTAAAGAGTGGTGCCAACTTCCCTGACATCATCCACACCTCAGTGTGTGTTACAGAAATTTATACCTGCAGAATACAGCAGTGCAAATCCAAGAGCAATCAGCTGCTGTGATCCAACAGAACTGGAATCACCAAGGCAGCAGCACAGTTCCATGCGGGGGGAAGCTGGTTCTGTCCTTTAAGTAATTCTTCTGCACGTCTGAAAAAAAAGGGAGGGAAAAAGGCAAATAAATACTCACGGCTCTTTAAGAGCCTCTTCAACAATCAGCATAGGTATGTAGACAGAAACAGGCACAAAGAGATTATCTCTGCTTGACATAAACACTTGCAATGTAAGTAGTGAGAGGCACACACAAAGAGGAAAAAATAAATTAGAGAAGTCATAACAGTACTATAATAAAACTGGAAAGCAGGAAAGAGCTCCAGGCATTTGACATGCATCTTGGCACTTTTAATGAGGGAAAACAAAAGACTCGAAGTGCATCCTCAAGAGCTGGTGCTCGTTTGCACGTGTGCATGTGAGTGTGTGTGGAAGAGGGAGGGAAGGCAGCGACGGTTCTCCAGGGGGAGGATGCTGCTCACTGGGTCCCATCAGGTAGCAGTAAATCTCCACTGTCGGGCGCACCCCTCCTTGCTCCTCATGCTACATTAGGCATGTTGTACTCCCTTTGGTTTGTGGAGGGTTGTGGTGCTAAATGAGCTAGAACAAGAGCTGCAGTATCAGGGGATCTAGCGACTGTCTCCAGCAAACAGGCTCCACTAAATTACACTTTCTCCACTTTCCTCTTCCTTGCTTAGGACTGTGCCAAATCAGGAGTCAAATACCCACCCACCCCAACTCGTGCAAGTAATTCATGTACATCCTAAGTTTCTGGTTCTGTATTGCACATTCCAGGCTTCAGGAAAGGTGCTGCTTATCTCAGCTCTCAGTAAAATGCACTTTTGTGACTAATTTCTCAACCTCTTCTTTACAGAGAAGCAGACCATCTGCAATTTCCTACCAAATGGCAAAGCACATGACAGCATTCCTTGCAAACACAACTTAAACCCAAGGGTTGGAGTATGACACTAAGGGCTGCTGCTGCACTCTGTCATTCTGAGCTCCTCCTGGAACCAGCTTTCATCCTATCTCTCCCTCACTATCCTTCAGTTGCCTCTCGACCTTTCAATATTTTAAATCAATTCATTTTCATTCTTTTATTATCTTTAACTAACAGCCACAGTGCAGGCCACCACTGTGAGATTTCCAGACTCTAGAAGATCAAGAGCAAGTTCTGCACAAGCACATATGCCATGCAGGGGTATAGGTGGGAAACAACCCGAACCAGAATCATTTGCCACACATCCATAACATATCAAAACATGTTTTCATGTTATACTGAGTTAAAAAAATAGCATCAAGATGTTTTAACAGCAAAAGAAATGGGATGGGCTGTCAGAGTAAACCAGCAGCCTGTGCATTTTTCATGTGCTGAACATTGAGTCAAATTCCTTCTGGAAGTTAAAGATGCAGCTTCAACCTTTGGTTTTCAAAGAACTCTTGGGGTCAAAGCACTTATGGAGCCTGACTGCTGATGAATTCTGACCAGTAGTATGAAAACATCGCTTTAACAATCACAGTTGTTTTCATTAGGGAACAGATATCTGCACCAATAGAAACGTGCAAAGGAAGCACAGTCTGAACCTGACCTACAGAGTGTCCGGCTTAGTATGAGCTACCACAGCTCAGAGATGTCAAAATCTAACCAGTGCTTAGCTACAGGTAAAAAGCAAATAAGAAAATGGCACCTGAGACAACAATAAAACCCAAATCTTTCATCTTACTACCATCATCTCCAAGGTCTTGAATATCACCTGCAGTTCTAGCAGCCCAGAGATCTATAACTGCAGGACCAAAAAGTGTACAGCAGAAAAAGCAACAGAGGTGAGCAGACTACATAGGCTTCCAGGAAAGGGGGGTGACTAAGGAGGATTGCAATAAGGGTCTGCAAAACCTAATATCAGTGACAACTATGAGACCGTCAATTGTATGGTCACTGCTTCTAATTAAGTGTTTCTGGAGGACAAGTTGGCTCACAAAGACAATAATAAACATTTTCTGGGATCCTAGGGTACATCAGGACCTGCAATCATGGTCATGTTGCTGGAAAAGGAGCACCTATCTCGATGTCACAGGCTTTTCCAGCCAAGCTTGGTGTAAACGCAGGATCAAAGTAACCAGATAAACCAGAAAAATCCCTATCTGCCTTCCTAAACGCAGACAGGCGACTTGAGATGTGCAAGGCAAAGTCAGTCAACTGAGCCTTTAACCTCCTGCACTTCTCCCTTGATCTGAGAATGCCAGGACTTTCCCTTGCTCAGCACAACGACTCTCCGGAGCTGTATGCTTGTTGGGCATATATGACATGATAGCCAAACTGCTAACCAACAACACTACCCCAGCAGACTTTGGACACGAGCTTTTATATACATACATATCTATCTCAGAATTTGTAATTTCAGGAATAAAAAAATACTATAAATCTTTAAAATGTCTATCTTGACTCTGATACAAACCAAATTTTGTGGGTGCTGGGAGAGGAAAAGTATTCCATTGTTACCTTAATAACAAAGGTGAAGTTAAAAAATCCCAACCATTAACCCAAAAACCCAGGATGGAGAAAAGCACCACAGAGGTTTAGTTCTGTTTTCTTCCCACTCTCTTGGTGCCCTTTGTTCATGCAGAACAAACTTTCTCTACAAATATCCAATTTATTGCATCTCCTAATGGCTTTAACCACCCATATGGAGGGCATTATGATAGCCCACCAGGACAAAAATAAGGAAAATGATTTAGAGGCAATACTTTGCAAAACATATAGTATCCCACCCTCTTGTTTCCTGACCATCTTGGTAAGCAAGTATTTGCTTGATTGCTTTAAGAAGTTCTTGGCCACACCTCATTTAACTTATTTTCCAGATCAAGCAGGTCAAGTCTCTGAAAAATCCCCTCAGGTTGCCTTTTTCAAACGTTGACTTGTTGCCTTTTAAGCAAACAAAATAGAAGTTTCCTTTTCAGCTGGCATGAGCTGGAGTCCAGATGCAGGGCTCCAGCCCAAAAACAGCATTCACCAAAGGACCTACATACCAAGCAGGATGACTGATTTTTGCCTGTACTTCCCCTCCCCTTTTTTTCCTGCCTTGGGAAGTATTTGGGATGCACAAGTAGACAGCCTTTTTTAGACATTGCCTGCTTCTAGGAAAAAAAGTGTGGGTGAATGGATACAATAGACCCAGAAAGTAGAGCTGTTTAATCAAAACCAGTCACGAACAAAAGAAAGCCAAGGAGCCCAGGAGAATAATTATATTTCACACATCAATTAACATTCTTCCACTGCCACTTAAGAGATCCCATTTAATTGCCTTGCCTAAGTCCTGATTGTATAAGATGTCACACAGAAGGTGAATGGGCTGCAGTGGAGGGTGCCCCGCTCTAGAAAGCGTACAAAGCTGTATCAGTAGAGAGTCTGTCTTTCTGGGGTGTTAACCCTGCCTCTTCTCCAGCTCAGACATTGCTAATGTGATCCTGAGCAGGAACACAGGCAGAGATCCAACATCTACTCTCAGCCACCCTGCAGTACTTACAGTGTCAGCTCTTCATATTCATATCACAATAGCAGCTAAAGGCTTCAACAGATCTATATAAACATAACAAAACACTTTCTCCCTGCTAATCTTCGAGGCAAGGAAACAGAAGCATACTTTCACTAAAGACAGGGAGCTCAGCCTTAGACAGATTGAGCAATTTAATTAACAAAGGTCACAAGAGAAGGGTTAGGAAGTAGAATTGAATCTCAGTTTCTTCAGATCAGACATTTCTCTTTCACTGGGATTTCTAAATACTATAGTAACAGGAAAAAAAAACACAATTATCATCATTCTCAAATCCATTTTTCTCTTAAAGAAGAGTGAGTTTGGGAAAAGGTCAATGTGCTGTAGTGGGTTAGGAACTTCACCTCCATTATTGGAATTTACCAGACCATCTCAGACAGCTTGGAAATAAGATAAAGCTATATTTACAGCAAAACAAAATTTACAAGCATAAATACACAGTATACTTACAAGTATTTAGAATTACACACAATTTAGAAATAATATAGAATTCCAAATTCCCTCTTGGACAAAGAAACTGCCCAGAAGGGACCCAAAGCCATCCTCTCTCTCACACACACATGCAGAAAACAAAACCACCAGCAAAGCTTACTTTGTTATCAGTTAGTGGAAGATACTAGCAGAGAACAAAGGAGAAGCAAAGAGAGGAGGCATCCCAGAGCCAAGAAGGACAAGTTGTTTACATTTAGACTTTTTATCTCTTCTAGCAAACCAGTGAATGATACAGAATTTATCATTATTATTTTTTCACAGAGAGAGTGATTGCCCTTTGGAATGGGCTGCCCGGGGAGGTGGTGGAGTCACCATCGCTGGAGGTGTTTAAACAGAGGCTGGGTGAGGCACTTAGTGCCATGGTTTAGTTAATTAGAATATGTAAGTTGATAGGTTGGACTCGATGATCTTGAAAGTCTTTCCCAACCTGGTTTATTTGTGTGATTCTGTGATTATTTTCTTTTTATAAGCAATGATCTAGTTTCTCTCACTAGAATATTCCAATCAGCCTCAAAGCAGCCAATGTGCCCAGTGTCTTGCAAACATAAAATATGTTTCTCCAGTGTGCACCAACATAAGAAAAATCTTGAAAGCTAAGGAAACCATTACTAGGAAAACCTACAGAAAAGCAAGCCAGAATACTTCAATGGTTGTTTATTGGAGCCCATTGAAAAATCACACAGGTGAGACGTCCATGAGCATCCTTTGCTGTCTCACTGGGCCACACCACAGGCCCACTGAGCAGCCTAGCAGAGAGACAGTTCAGAGATCTCCCATCACACAGCAAGCCACTTCCTCCTGGGGTAAAACTCTGCCATATTTTTTGTTTCTTTTTTACTAATTGCACTTAACTTTTTCAAAGACCATCCTGAAATGCCCTACAATACTCCCACAGAAGCAAAGACCTGCCTCACCCAGCTGCCTTCACAGCAGCCAGCACAAATCTTGCACCAAAGAGGTAATCCAGGATGGTTCATAGCTGCCATTTCTTCTTCCTTCTACTACAGTCTCCTGAAAACAACTTTGACTCTGTAATTGCATCTGCAGGGGCACTTGTACAAGCACAAATCTGTTTATTTGACACCCAACTCCTACTTCATTCACCTTCTTAACCAATTAGACCGACAAAGCCTTTACATTTAAATAAGCCTAAAAATAGAGACTGGAAAATAATAAGTAATATTTAATTAATTCCAAGAAGGCTAACATCAGGATATCTACACAATTACAGATTTTAATCCAGTCACACAGAATAGTGGTTTTTTTTTAGTCTCACAGAAGAAAAAAACCCAACTTCTCTCCATTTTATCTGATAAAAGGGAACCATATTAAAGATGCAGCATGCTGTAATTTTTAAGTCATGCAATTTTCTCTGTCAGAAAGAAACAAGACATTTTACTGAACAAAATGGTTAAAAATATATGGATTGTGACAGCTACCAAAAAAAAAACAAAACAGTAAACAAGAAATCATGAAGATTTTTTTTTCCTGACCTTTGAAGTAGTGACACTTTTTTCACCTAAAAAAAAAAAAACCCCAACCACTAAATAAATTTTAATCAACTGAAAACACCACTACTTCTTTTGATTAATTGCATCATCCTTCCACAAAGTATTTGACTCCTTAGGCAGTCTCACCATATGGACTTGAAAGTCTCCACGGATGGCCTGCAGCTCCACCATAGATCTGTTTCAAATCAGCTCTCCCTGTGCCGAGTTTCTACAGAAGGAGCTGTTTATGAAAAGGGACTTAGGAACTCCTGGTTAGAACATACTGAAGTATTTTATGAGTACTTAACGGCAAATGAAATTTACTTGCTATTATCAAATAAGAATGCTTGTTCTAATTGTGAATTTCTTATTAACTTAACTCCATGGTATTTTTTTGTTTAATAACTAAGGGGTTGTTCTTTTTCACCCCTCCCCAAAAAATAGTAATTTTTCAGTTTATAAAACACATCTTTACAGCACAGAATGAACATTCTATAAAATTTAATTAGCCACAAACTCGAGCTAAAGAAAATACAATGTCTCCACTTTGTTCTGGACCAGAGTGACACAGAGAATAAATCTTTTCTTCAAAGCCCTCTGCTCAATTTGTTCTGACAGAAGCGAGATTACAACTAAGGAGTTCCTTGCTCCCTGTCCAGCACTTACTCTGTGAATTCGTGCTGCCTTCACAAGCTTCATAAAGTTTCACTGTGCAGTGCAAGTCTGTTGAATAGAAGATAATCTCCATGTTGCATCAAAATCGGTATTTCAAGCAGGCCAGCTGGCTCCCTTCCCAACGCTAAATCATGCCAGGCTCCCTGCTGCACAGCAATAGTTACACACACACACACACGATGCCTTTTCTCTGAACCCTCACATCTTCCTGCACAACTGCTGGGGAAATGATAGCAAGATGAGAAAGGAAATCATAAGGTTATGGAATGGTAGGGGTTGGAAGGGACCTCTGGAGATTGCTGAGTACAATGCTCCTGCCAAAATAGGATCAGCTGGGGAAGGTCACACAGAAACACATCCAGGCAGGTTTTCAAAGTCTCCAGAGAAGATTCATGACTGCTTTGGGCAACCTGTTTCAGGCTTCCAGCACCTTCACAGCAAGTGAAATTTTTCCTCATTTTGCAGTGGAATTTCCTGGGTTCCAGTTTTTGCCTGTTTCCCCTCATCCTATCACAGGGTACCACTGATAAGAGCCTGTCCCCTTCTTGGCACTGACCCCTTCTCAGCATTCTCTTCTCCAGGCTAAACAGCCTCAGGTCTCTCAGCCTTTCCCCATCAGACAGATGTTTTGGTCCCTTAATTGTCTTTGTGGACTCTCTCTACTGTCTCCCCCTCTCTCTTAAGGTTGGGAGCCCAGAACTGGACTCCGTTCTCCAGATATGGTCTCTCCAGAGCAGTGTAAAGTGGGAGGAGAATGCTCTCTGTGCAAAGGAAGACATGAAGTTGTCAGTCACTGGGCTGGTGATGCCCAATGGCATTGTGGTTAGGGCATAAGCACTCACAACTAGCACCATATGAAATTTAGAGTGTTTTTTTAGAGCTACAGTGCCCATGAATGACAAGGCAGAGCATGAGCACACTGGCAACACTCAGAGCAACCTGCCCCAGGCTGTGCCTAATCATAGAAGCCTGTCAACAAAGAGGGGCCTAACAGCTGTGCTCCAATGCCCTCTGCAAAAATAGAATTCTAGACACTTTTAGGCTATATATTGGCTTTAAATTCCACCATCATCCTACAACACTTTGCAACCATAGTAACAATAGGTCTGGATACCTCATCGCTGCATTTAAGAGTCAAGGTCCCTCCCGAGTCAGAACAGTTTGCTTCTGGTTATGGTATCCTGAAGGCAATGGGAACTGAGCTATGCTTTATGTTTAGCATAAAAGGATGTCTTTTAAGAATTAAGATAGAGGATTTGTATCTGTTTCGCAGGTGTACTAAGGTGCATGTGCTAATAAACATGTGGAAAGTAAACCTCAAACGACATTTGAGGAAATTAAAGCAAAAGATGAACTTTTGCCACCATTAATGAGGGTGAATATAAAAAAAAAAGAAGAGAGGGCCACTGTGGAGGGCCATTTACTGGATGAATACAGACCAGATTCAAGGTGGTATATACCCACTCAGTCATTAAAGCTTATTTTCATATGTAGCCAGCACTTCTGTGGATGCTATTTTACATCTACAATTTCCTTACTGAGACCTGCTACTCCTTAGCTTGCCCTATATACCCACCCCTTGCAGTCATGAGCTGTGCTAATGTTATTTCTGGAAACAGACTGCAAAGGTAAAAAATGGAAGTAAACTTTTTATGAGTACAGACCCAGATCATGGAAACCAAATCATTTCTTTGAACCTTAAGTACTAAGTGAGTTGTTAAGTCCCTGTTACAGTAGATTAGAAAGTGAGAATTTCCAAACCTCAGCTGCAACACTGATACTGGCAGGGATTTCAGAGTAGTAAAGTCTCTTTCCTCACATTCACAGCGCAGTTTTACAGGGCACCTCATTAGCAACAGAGACTACTGCAAGCACATCAAACATGTCCCCTGTATCTTCAGTGACTTGTAGAAGATCTAATCCATCTCATCTCTGTTCTTATCTCACAGGTGCTCATTAAAAATAGATATTTGAAATGAAGCCTCAGATGGATAACAAACACCACCAGGGATTAAAGACCAGAATCATAGAATTGTTTAGGCTAAGAAAGACCTTTAAGACCAAGCTCAACTATTAACTCAGCACTGCCATGTCACCACTAAACCATGTCCCTCAACACTGGACTCTTCAGACTGGATGTGAGGAAGAAGTTCTTCACCATGAGAGTGGTGAGATCCTGGAACGGGTTGCCCAGGGAGGCAGTTGGGGCCCCATCCCTGGAGGTGTTTAAGGCCAGACTGGATGAGGTTCTGGCCAGCCTGGTCTAGGCTAGGGTGCCCCTGGGCATGGCAGGGGGAACTAGATGATCCTTGTGGTCCCTTCCAATCCTGACTAATTCTATGACTCTACGAACACCAAATCTCCAAGACTTTTAAACCCCTTCAGGGATACAGACTCCACCACTGCCCTGGGCATGCATCCTGTCCCAGAGCTTAACAACCCTATTTTGAGGTTGAAATCATGGTCAACCTAAACCCTCCCTGATGCAACTAATCCCTACTGCCTTCAGTACTGCACTCACAACACCTTTCCACCTTCCTTCTCCAGTGTAAGCAGAGAGTGGAAGAAACTTTTAAAAACAAAAGGCCCCCAAATAGGGTTTCTGAGCAACTGAGAATGCAACCAGACACCAGGCCCTTCCAGACAAAGCATGAGATTACTAAACCCATGACACATTAGTCACATCTCTCAAGGCACTATAAGTAAGACGCTTGAAACTACACTAATGAGGGATACATAAGGAAGAAGACAGAAAAGGATAGTTTAATAGCTGAAGGACTTCACAGGGAATCAGAACATTAGTTTTCCATTTTCAATTTGCCACAGACCTCCCGGATGACACCAGACCAGTTACTTAATTTGTCCATCAATGTTTTAAGCATTAACTCTTAAACAATAACTCTTCTTTCCCCATCCTTGTGTAACTTCCTCAAAAAAAAAAAACAACACATCAAAAGTTTCCCTTTTTTTTTTTTCATTACCTCTTACATTTCAGTAACCTCTCTAGAACCACCACACTGCACATCACAGACAACACAACTTCTGAATACAAAGAATACTACTGAAATACAAAGATTTTGGATCATGCTTCTTTCAGCAAACAGGTTTAGAAATCAGTATCAATCACAACTCATGCTCTCCACTTACCATTATTATTAAAATCTGGTTTCTTAACATTCTTATTCATTGTTTTATTAACATACTTATCTATACAGAGTAAGTTTTCAAACTACTTCTCAGTGAAAAAGAGGCACTTTTTTCTTTTCTTAGAGGACTTTTTAAAGCCAAACTATCCTCTTATGTGCAGCTTGTGTATGGGGACACACTACCCTCCAATTTGGAACAAGACTAAATTCTTCTCACTGTTGGCTGCTCAGAAAAGCAGCCAGAGCCTGCTGTAGTCAGATCAAGGCCAGCAAAGGCTGGCATTGCATGCCAGGAGTCTGGACTGGAGCCCAGGCATGTTTGAGCTATTAGAGATCTAAGAATGTAAAGGGAGACAGAAGCAAATGAAACGAAAAAAATAAAGAAAGAAAGAAAGGTGTTTAGGAGAGGGTTGGGGAAAGAAAAAAAAAAATGGGCCCTGCTGGAGTTTGAAACTTTGTTCAGCATCCAAAATTCAAAAGCAGCCCTTCTGTGGGTTGGCTCCTGCTTCTCTACAAACAAGCTGGCCCTACTTATAACCTGTATTAATTTATAGAGCCACTGGCAGTGCCAGAACCCATGTAAATTCCTGCCCTGCTGTCTGCTGAGCCATTTAGAGGCAGATCATTTGGAGGGAATTGTTGGTCAGCCACTTGTCAATGATCTCCTTTCAGCTACTTAGGATACCTCTCTCCCTCCATGTTTCTCTCTCTCCCCACTGCCCATTCTCCATCAGAAAACGGTGCTGTGCTACCATGCTGCCTGGGACAGCTTTGGCTGAGTAACCCTGGAGGCATCCAGGCTTACCACAGAATGTCCCTGACGTGCAGAAGGAGCTGGGGCTCATGGCCAGGCTCCTCCTTGCGTCCTGATAAAGCAGTGAGACATAGGGAGGAGAAACGTGCACAGGAAAGAAAATGGGATCACCTCCTCTGCTCCCCATGCACAGTCTTTGCTTGTAAACCAGCTAAAAGCCGTTGTCAAACACATCCTAGTTGGAATGAGTTCAGCGTGATTTTAATTAGCCCCCAGCACTGTTTGTTCATTATGGTAGAAAAAGCTAATCTGTGTTATGTGGCACACTGAGGTCACTGCTGTTTGAATTACGTGGCACTGTGCAATAACTGCCCAGTGGATTGCTGTAGGGACTAAGCTCTGCCTCTGAGAGCCTCTGCTCTTTCAAATGGAAGCAAACCAATTTATTGTTTTAGCAGGTAGCTGTAAGCAAATGTATGCACCTTAGAGGCTAGCCAGCTCCTGTGGGCACATGCAACTGACATGAATAACAAGGCCATCATGTATGTAGAACTGCATGAGACAAATTACCCAAAGATGGAGTTCATTGAGTTCTCCCCACTCCACACAGAGACATGAGTAGACCAAGCCACTCTTTCTAAATAACCAACAAGTGACCAGCCACTTCCATTCCCACTCTACTCACAGTTTTTATAACATTACACCCATGGATGTCTTTGAAGATTCATGTTATAGAAGACTATTTCTTTTTAGAACGTAGGTCTGGGTTTATTTTAGTGTTCCTACCTTTCTGCATTAGTTTTCTCCAGATTTCTCCTACTAAGAAATACCTGGGAAGTTCAGACTGCTTGTACCCAAAGCATTCAGTTGGGTTTACACCAAATCTGTTCAGTTTTCCTCCTTGTCCAAACTACTGATTCTTTCTGTATTCTCTTTGTATGGTTTTGCCTTCCACATGGTCAGTGTAAACGCACACATAAAACTAAAAAGAGTTCAGTGAAAGAGCAAGAGAATCTGTTCAGTCTGGAGAAGAGAAGAGAAGAGAAGGCTCCCAGGCGACCTTATTGCAGCCTTCCAGCATCTGAAGGGGGCCTACAAAAGGGCTGGGGAAGGACTTTTTAGGATATCAGATAGTGACAGAACTAGAGGCAATGCAGCAAAGCTGGAGGTAGGGAGATTCAGACTGGACATGAGGAGGAAGTTCTTAAGCATGAGAGTGGTGAGATCCTGGAATGGGTTGCTCAGGGAGGTAGTTGAGGCTCCATCCCTGGAGGTGTTTAAGGCCAGGCTGGATGAGGCTGTGTGCAGCCTGCTCTAGGGTGGGGAGTTGGAACTAGATGATCCTTGTGGTGCCTTCAAACTCTGACCGATTCTATGATTAAACATTAGGCAATGAGAGGTGTCAGATTGAGGATTGATTAGCAGACAGCAAGTTACTTAATTATATCTCTGTTAATATAACAACAGTGTTATAACCCAGGACTCAACATTTAGACATGCAACTTCAGCTGGACACTTCCATTTTTCAGAAGCATTCTTGTTCTCGTCTTGGTTTAGGACCAACTTTTTAAGTGACTGAGATGTATTAAAAAACCTTGCACATTAGTTGTTTTCTGGGTGAATTTAAGAAACACATTTACACAGAGCATTCAAATGTTATAGTGGAATCATCAAATGCAAGTCTAACACACAATTTTAGGTGTCCTGTTACCTAAAAACATTAAATTGTACAAACAAAAACATCATCAACATACCAGTGATTCACTTGCAGTACTAAAGAAATGGCACTAAGAAAACCCAAAACAACAGAATGAGCTTTTCTGCTTCAACATCTACCAATCCAGACAATAATAGGAGTCAGACTGGTAAAAGTATTTAAAACAAAGAAAATAACTCATTCCTTGTAATCAGGAGAGAATTACCTACTCTAACACAGGCAGCAAGAGCTGCTCCATTTAGGGCTTCAGTAACTACAATGACAACATGAGGAAACCAGCACCATTCCAGAGCCAAATCAGGCTTCCAGATTACCACATCACGTGTGGTCTTTATGGAAACTCAGCTATTACCTCATTTTTGTCTATTATCAATGGTATGAAAACATTTGAATCACAAGGAAGCCATGAAAAAGCCTCACCAGAAGCCATAGGCAGCCATCATGCATCTTCCAGAAAGCAGAGGGAGCCTGATGTGAGGAATCAGGGTATGATGTCAACATGCACTGCAGCTCCAGGAGCACCTAACCCAAGCTTCATTTCCATTTATGCAACCAATTCTGTTTGGCCCTAAGTTCCATGAAAAAATAATTAGGAAAAGAGCAGAAAAGGAGTGGCTACACTTTTAAAGACTACTTCACAGCTGCTGGAGCTGTGAGTTCAATTAGCATGAGGAGGAGACCCCAAGAGGTTATGCTCAATGTCTGTCTGTCTGAGGCATGACTCTCAAATGCCTCTTCTGCTGAAGCGGCTCTGAGAGCATACCAGGAATTCCTGAAGCATGAACAAGGATCAGAGTATAATATCAGGTATCTTTGGTCTGCTCTTCGCAGACTTTTATGGTGGCATTTTCTCTTTCATAAATTTGTTCCCATAATCTCAACCTCAAACATCCTCTTTGCCAGAGCAAGAGGCACTTTTGTTTCAGTTGAATGATTAAATCACACTTGGTTATGGCAAAGAGGCAGAAAACCTGAATAAAATGTTGGGGATGTACAACCTGTGACCAAGAAAAGTCTAAGGGTTCTTGCTTGTTCAGATAAGGTTTTCCCTGCATTGCCAGGATAAACATGAAATGTCACAGATCTCTGCCTTCCAGCTGCCTCTCTAAAAGATGCTGGTCTCACAGAGTCAGACCTGCAGCACCTTTACTAATGTTACATTACACCAGTGCTTCCAAAATTACACTAAAACATATATTAAAGCAACATATATTAGCTGATATTTAGCTAACTACCTTTCTTCCCTCCTGATTGCAGAAATAAACCTATTTCATACAATTGTATACAATGTATGTGAAGTAGTTGTATTTGGCACAGAGTACACCTATGCCACTTGCTCCAGAGAGACACAGTAACAACCTTGACTCCCCAAATTTTGCAGTGGTTTACCTAAGTCAGCCATATGTTGTGATGCACTAATGTAAAGTTCAATGATCTCTAATCAGCAGTTCAGGGTTTGGGCGTTTGCACTTAGAAATGACACAGTTTGTTTTTGCCACTCACCTGTTTGCAACCGTTTGCTACAAGCAGCTTCTTCAGAATTGCACCATTAAAGAATGTTTGATGTTCACAGGATCACAGGATATTAGGGGTTGGAAGGGATCCAAGGAGATAATTGAGTCCAACCCCCTTGCCAGACCAGGACCACACAATCTAGCACAGATCACAGGGCAACGGATCCAGACAGGCCTTGAAAGTCTCCAGAGAAGGATACTCCACAACCACTCTGGGGAGCCTGTGCCAGCGCTCTGGGACACTTACAGTAAAGAAGTTCCCCCTTGTGTTGAGGTGGAACCTCCTTCCATCCATTGCTCCTTGCCCTATCCCAGGGAGCAAATGAGCAGAGCCTATCCCACTCCTCCTGACCCCCAGCCCTCAGATATTTATATTTATTAAATCCCCTCTCAGTCTTCTCTTCTCCAGACTAAGTGGCCCCAAGTCTCTCAGCTTCTCCTCACCAGGCAGCTCTCCAGTCTCCTAATCATCCTCATAGCCCTCTGCTGAACCCTCTCCAGCAGATCCCTGTCCCTCTTAAACTAGGTAGCCCAAAACTGAACACAGTAATCAGGTATGTTTGTTGAGTCCTTATGAGCAACAGCAGCTCTGGAAGATTCCTGTGCTTACTCTTGCAGCCTTTACGTTGTCACAGGCTGTAAAATTCACACTTTGCTGAAGCAGTTGTGAGCTTGGAGACAGCATCTCGCAAAACTGGATTGACAGCATGAAAACACATCTGCCTTTGTTTTGATAACTGTCCTCACAAAATACTTTTTCTCCTTTCAAAAGCAAATCTTCATACAATGCAAAACGTAGAAAAGTTATCACAAGAAATGCAGGTCTGTGATTAGCAACTCTTCTCAAAAATATTTTCCAACATCGCCTTGGAAGGAATAATCCTCTAAGGAGCACAAACTGCACAATGAGATATCATTAAGGGCACAAATGGGGCATAACTTCAACAGACATCTTATCTCAAGTATCATCAATACAGTCATTTCTTGAAGGAAATTACAATAAAAACACCCAGCCTTTTTCTCACATCCAAAAGTTGCAGTGCTCGAGGAGAACTGGAGTTGTGCAGAATTTCAGAGCCCAGGTTTGAAACACTCTGTAGTTGTTTGAAACACCTTTTTTTTCTTGCCACTTGGAAAGCACTGAGTTGTGTTTATTGTGATTTTTTCACTCAACAGTTCAGGGGGTTGAAGTTTGCTGGATTGACTTTGCTCAATATTTTGGGGAGACCATAGTTTTTGACAGATACTAATAAAGAAACAAACAAATCAGGCTAACATGTAGGGTTTTTTTTTCCCTGAGCACTGATAACAGCATCATAATGGAAGATGTTTTGCAACCTCCTGGCGCCTGCTCTATTACATGGACCTTCAGAGACACATGCAGTGAAGAGGCACTATGGATTACAGCTGATCTTATTTTCCTCTCATTTTAACTAAAATTATATGCTGCAGTCCATTAGATGGGTTCCCTGGCCAGAGTTGTGTCTGAAGGAAACTTTGTCCTCATGCTGCAATAGGAAACCAGAAATAGAGGTCTTGGCAGTCTGGGGCTTTCCTAGCAGCCCACTGGTAATGAACAGAGGAGAGGACAGGACATGGTGGCCTACTTTTAAAGGCTATTTCTGCCAAGTCACAATATAATAAGAAAAAGAATTTATGGTATAACCAAATAAACAAACATCTCTAGGTTATGGAAATGATGACAGTTGACATGTCTTGCCCCTGCTGTCTGTGATCTATGTGAACATATACAAGACTTTAATTATAGACTTGCAGTAGATAATCAAGCCTAACGCATGCTCTCTGCTCAACAAGGAGTAATCCAAGCCTAGGAACTGAGCTGTATTAAGCAGAGGCACCAAGGTACTGAAGAACATAGAAACTGTGAACCCAAGAAAGAGGGTGACTCAAAAGACACCAACGTCTGTCCTGTTGCTTTTTAAGAGTGGCAGCACATTCCTGTGCCAAGCACATTCCTAACTGCAAAGCTGAAAATCAGAGAATCATCCGGGTTGGAAGAGATCTCCAAGATCATCCAGTCCAAAGTATCACCCAGCCCTATCCAATAAACTAGACCACGGCACTAAGTGCCTCATCCAGTCTTTTCTTGAACACCTCCATGCACTACAACAGCAAAACAGACCAAGCCTCTCAACGGAAATCTGAAGACTGAAGTCAGCAGAATTATTCCATGTTTGCTCCTTCCCAAGCCAAAAACATTCTCTGTCTTCCTTGTGAAGCAAATCCTTTTTTGTTAATTAAAACCTGATACAGAGGCATGTCACTATCAAGGAACCATCTCTCTCTTTATGATGACTAAGTCATTTGAGGGAGTCTGACTTGAGACATCGTGAGGCAAATGCAGGCTCAAAAGTCACATGCTCCTGCTCTCTGGAAATCAGATTAATTTAAGCATCAATTTGTCAACTGAAGACCAAGGTGCCTACAAATGTCACTTCTCTGATGGTCTCACCATCAGGCCAGGGGGATATGCCATATCCCTACTCTTCCATGCAAAATGGAGTTCTTCACTCCTGAGGTGCATCAGAAGCATATTACGTGCATATGTTGGGTGCTTTTCCTCTATTCTCTCCTGAAGAGGATCAGTTACAAGAAAAATATTTATGGAGAGCTCATCTCTTCCCCAAACGAGGAGCTAGACAGCAGTTAGCTCACAGCACTTAGACAAAGCAAGTTACTAATGTGTTACACACGCAAGAAGAACTAGAAAGGAATTTCCTGACTAAACGTGAGGGGGGTTGTTTGGGGGTTTGTTGTTCTGTTATTTTGAAAAACTTGAATATTTTAAAGATAAACAGCTGCTCAGTGCCTCCCAACAGACACAAAACAGAGAATACAAAACCCCTAAGAAGGTCGGCTTCATACTGGGAGCTCTCAGGACTCCTGAAATTGCCCTTAAGGTCCAAACCAGGCTCAAGTAAAAGAGTTGTCCATGTTTGGAAGTGATGTTAATTTTTAAATAGAAAACATCTGATTTTTCCAAAGCACTCTTTACATTTCTCTCTGTGGAAGATTCCGTTTATATCTCCTGTTATCTCTTGTACTTCTACAGGCACCCATCCAGACTGCTAGGAGGATGCATTTGAGACATATATTATTAGCTTTAAAGTTCTAAAAGGTGCTCACTCTAATTAAAGAATCATGATTTTCTCCTGACAGCTCACCTCTTCTTAGGCAAAACCATCCAACTACTCATACATGGCCAGTGAACACCACAGAGTAGTTTGGGTAGCTAGCAAACTTTAGAGGTCATGTAGCACAACCCCCCAGCAGAGAGATCTTAGAACCTCCATAGAATGGTTTGAAAATATGAAGTGTTGTTTCATATGGTTTGAAAATATGAAATAGGAATTTGGACATGTAGTTGATATATGCAAAATGAGGGGGGAGGGCAGTGGGGCTGCAAAACCCAATTCAAAAATGACCTTTGCAAACTCTGACCCTAGCACACACTTTCTCTGCAGACCAAACACAGGTAACTATACATCGCTGTTCTAAACAGTAGGCACACAGTAAATAGTGGGTATCACTTCCCAGGTAAGAAAAACCTCTCTTTCTTTTAATATGTGCATCTTCCACTGAAACAAAAGAGAAAATGAAGGAAAAGTTGTTCATGTTTCTGTTTGGGTTTGACTGCAGTAAGTGTTGCGTCTTGAATTTCTAGAGACAAAGAGGAATGCTTTGCTGTAAAACCATCATCTCACAGAACAGATTTGCAGAAAGGGATTTCTCAAAAATGATTCAGTTGTGATACAATACCATTTGTTGGCAAAAGCATTCCAGAGAAAGTTTTGCTTGGCACAATTATTTATTTACAGCATTTTACCTTAAAAGGGGTGCAAGAAACAAAGCTGAACTCTCTTGTTACCAAAACAACGAGATAGAGAGGGGAGAATCTTCGGCAAGAAGATGACAAAGAGCATCTGAGATGTTTCACAGGGGTGAAAGACATCCAGAAAGCAAACAATATAATCCCACCCTATGTATAGCTGACTGAATCTTGATCTAGCCTTTGAATGCACCAAATAAGAGCCTGAGGTAGGGCAGTCAAAGAAAAGACAGACTGGGGAGGGAAGTGAAGCACCTTTCCACCTACTCCGGACCAAGGAAGGACCACATCCCATGCCCTCCTCAGCACAAACAGGCCCAAGGCCCACTTGACTGAAGATCAACAAATTCAGGCTCACAGAAACTGAGATGCCACCAGGTTTAAATATTTTTGCCAAAACCACAAACATGGAATTGATTTCAGCTCTCAACCTTGCCTAAAATATTTCAAACCTCTCTTTAAGATGCTCCCTCACTCCAACAGTACCTAACCAACCTAAGTATTTCGTTTTGCAGCTCAATATGAAACATCAGGACCAGCAATGGATTTTTGCAAGAATGGCTGAAATTTTATATGAAATGTTAACTCCTTGTTTACACCAACTAGCTTAGAAAAGATTGTGCAGAGTATTGATTGAAGCTCGTGAGCTACTGTCAGAAATGATGCACAATGGCCTAGACCAAAAAGCCAGTGCAAGGAAACGAAGCACAAGGAGAAACTACCTTCACAGCATGTGAAGCCAAGCTCTTGCCTTAATAGTCATGCAATCTAGTGTTAAATATTGTAGCTGAACTGCCAGAAAAGCTAGAAAATGCTGTGAACAGTAAGAAGGCAGGTATCTATAGAGGCTAAAGCTGACTACATTTCACAGTACATGGAGTAATCACTGGAGAGATTCTCTCCTCCACATTTACTGCTGTGGGTAATCACCCTCAAGTCGTTCCCTCTAGAACAGGCTTTCACTTTCCTCTGAACTATCAAGTACTGGTCAGTGCTAACAGCCATGCACAAAACTGACTGGAGTGGTGAGTCCAAAGACAAAACCAAGTAGGTCCTCAGGTCAGTATGTACACATCAATCAATCAATCTTCACAGACAGAGCCTTTCTTCCTTTTTTTTTTCCCTCTTCTCCATTTCTCTAACAAAACAAGCTCTTTAAAATTGTTTAAGGGTGGGGGGCAGAAATAGGCTGCAAAACCAAAGACTATGAATGTCCACTGCAACCACCCACATAAAACATGTTAGAAGATCCCACCTCCACTGGAGGAAGGCTGTGCTTGCCTTCCACATAACTAAATACAGTTTTGTGCCATACCTTGAGGCTGACCTACAGCCTTTTGCTAAAAAGACCCAATCTCAAGTTAGAATCCAAGTGATGATGGATTTATCACTTCCCTTGGTAAACTGCTTCTATAGTTAATTAGCCTTACTATTAAAGTCACGTCTCATTTCCAGTTTAGAAATATTTGCTGAAGGCCTCATAATATTTTTCTCCACAAAGTGTGTCTCTCTGGGTGTGGCTTTGTGTGCACACTCATGCACATATTTGTTTAAAATAATCTCATTTTAATTCCTAAAGAAGGGCTCTTTTTTCCACATGCAACATTTTATCATCACTGGATCTCAGAACTTGGTTTTAAACCTGAACTGCTGCTGAAATGATACCTAGTGACAAGGCAAAAGATTTCAGGTCAATTCCCCAAGTCAGGCTTAAGGCTGCAGACAGCTAAACAAAAGAAAACTGACAGCCAACATGGAGTTCCCTCAGAAAATCAGAGCTTGCAAGAGGTGAATATTATCTCCTACAGTTTTAGGAACAGGATTAAACGCATATGTGTACTTCATCAGTTCTGGCTGCATATTTGACATTGAAAGTACTTGAAGCCACTGCTTGGAGTCAATTAAATGTATGCTTAGATACAAGTTTAGATACAGGCTGTGAGACATCTTGAGAAATGACTCTTCAGCTCAACATGATTTTTTTTTCTTTCTTTCTAAAGGTCCTAATGTTCTTACAGTTTTTCTTTTGTGATCCTGTCAAATTTGCTATTATTAACTTCCTGAAGACTTCTGAGAAGGCTGGAAGGTATGAAGAGATATCAAGGACACTAGGAGAAAAGCAAGCCCACTTCATCTCCCTCCCTGCAAAGTTTCTGCTGTCCAGCTGCAGTCTCTCTCTCAGACAGTGAATCATATGCCTAGAAAGAAACTACATATCTGAGTAAACCACATTCATTTACTGTCTCTGTTTGGTTATATATTAGGTAAACCCATCCAATCAAAGCTCATCAGCTGACACAGAAGCCAGCAGAATTAAAACACAGACATGCAAAAATCCTTGTAAATTACTAGCAGGGTCCTAACGAGGCCTTAACTATTGAGACAAGCAAAACAGTATCTTAATAATTGAAATACTGATAACGTTTCTGCATAGTCCAATAAAGAGAAGAGAAGTGGGAGGTAAAGTTTCCAATGGATTTTTGTGGTCAGAGAGTTTTTAATCTGATACAAAAATGCTTGCGTGGCTCCATGTCCTGGGACAACCAAGACTCAGGGCCTGAAAGACAGTTCAACTGGGGCTAAAAGTATTAAAGGATTAGGGGCAAGGAGGGGAAAATAAAGGTAAGCAAAACATTGTAAATTATTGCAGTGGTATGTGGAGTGAGGCTTGTGTTTATGCAACATCAGAAGCAGATGATCTGGCAACAGTTAGACTGTGACCTGACTGGTCCAGACTCTCTTGTTCTTACATGTCCCACTGCTTCCACCACACCTTGGTGATTTTCTCTAGCAGACCAGAAACACTTCTCAAAGTTTACCTGCTGGAGAGAGTCCAGCGGAGAGAGACTGAGGGCCCCGAAGCTGTCCAGTCTGGAGAAGAGAATACTGAGAGGGGATCTCATCAAGGTCTATAAACTTCTGAGGGGTGGGTGTCAAGTGGAGTGGGCCAATTTCTTTTCAGCGGTCCACAGCAATAAGACAAGGAGCAGCAGGTACAAACTTGAACATAGAAGATTTCACCTCAACACGATGAAAAAGAATTCTTTAAAGTGCTAGAAAAGGCCACCCAGAAAGTTTGTGGAGTCTCCTTCTCTGGAGACTCAAAACTCATCTGGATGCATTTATGTGCAGAGTACTCTAGGTGATCCTGCTTTGTCAGGGAGATTGGACTCTATCTCTGGAAGTCCCTTCCAACCTCTAATATTCTGTAATTCTGAGATTCAAGCACACTGTCTGAAGATAGGAAAGTATCAGAGGGCTATGGGGAAAGAATAAGCAGGGAACAGAAGTGAAAAAAAGAAAAGGCATGTCCTGCTAAGCCTCCAGCAGCAGGATGCAACGAGAGGTACCTTTGGTGCTGTGCTGTTGGCTGGGTGGCCAGAGCAATGTATCCCACAGTGTGTCACAGTCTGCCAAGGCATGCTGCGAACACAATTACATGAGCTTTGCATGCTGGAGTTAAACAGCGTCTTTGGGAAAACGATGGCATTATGAGCAGCAGTGTGCAGTAACCTGATCCACTCAAAGCTTGTGTCATCTCAGGTCAGAAATTATAGGGGTAGAAGAAACTGTGGGTTTTGTTTGTTTATTTGGTTTAAGTATGCAGCCAGAGCAAAGATTCGTTGTCAAATGGAAAACAGCAGTTGAGGAGTTTTAAATAAAGAATATAGTCCCAAAGGAAAGTCCTCTGTGACACAATACAAAATCCACAGGTCTTCAACCTCCTTTAGGCTCCACATGATCGGGTTTAAACCATTCTCTACAGATCCTAGAAAAACTGCCTTGTATTACATCCAGATCATTAGCTTGTATTGATGCACAGCATAAACCAAACTATTTTCTTCTTTAAGACAAAGCCCTTACTGAGAACATACAAACTTCCTGCTGAAGCAGCTGGTTCTGGCCCCAAAATATGGGGTTGAATGAACTAGTGACCTGATCACAGTATCACAGTATCATCAGGGTTGGAAGAGACCTCACAGATCATCAAGTCCAACCCTTTTCCACAGAGCTCAAGGCTAGACCACAGCACCAAGTGCCACGTCCAATCTTGTCTTGAACAGCTCCAGGGATGGCGACTCCACCACCTCCCTGGGCAGCCCATTCCAGTGTCCAATGACTCTCTCAGTGAAGAACTTTCTCCTCACCTCGAGCCTAAATTTCCCCTGGCGCAGCCTGAGGCTGTGTCCTCTCGTTCTGGCGCTGGCCACCTGAGAGAAGAGAGCAACCTCCCCCTGGCCACAACCACCCCTCAGGTAGTTGTAGACAGCAATTAGGTCTGCCCTGAGCCTCCTCTTCTCCAGGCTAAACAATCCCAGCTCCCTCAGCCTCTCCTCTTAGGGCCTGTGCTCAAGGCCTCTCACCAGCCTCGTCACCCTTCTCTGGACAC
>WAAF01019757.1:343078-544011 GCA_013400475.1 Tricholaema leucomelas
CAGCTGCCAGCTGGATGTGGCCTCCAGTTCAGTGGCAAGGAGTGACTCCTTAATATACAGTATAATCTTAATTCCTCTGGCTCTGGTGAGCAACCAGTAGAGACTACTTGGAGCAGGCCTTTCTAATTCAGGTGTGATGGGAATGAGGAATCACCTTCAAAAAAATCACATCACATGCCCCTGTTTGTTAGAACAGTCATCTGGCTATCAAGTACATGCAGCTTTGGCTACCAACCTGATTCTTTTCACCATTCTGAATTGTGTCTAATTAGAGACTTGAATGTCCCATCCACAGCTTAAAATTACTTCAGGTTTAAAGTGCAGGGGTTTATGGATGTAGTAAATGGGTCAGCATTGTTGTGTCTGCCCCGCTTTACAGCCAGGCTCCAAATCCAGTTTTCTGAACAGCTACACACTTTGACTTGATAGACTTTCCCCTTGCGTCAGTTCTAGGACAACCTATACCGCTTTTTCCACAGCCAGACTTTACCTGGACTTTGCGCATTCTCAGATGCTCATGAACATGTCCATGGGGACCATTATGGAGGTACCTGCCTGTTGCAGAAGTATTTGCCTCTCAGCAGCCCTTAAGGTACTGCTACAAAGGCAGCACTGGATAGATAACATGGCCAGGATTTTTGTAAGCCAGTGAGCTTCAGCCTCACAAGTGATAATCCATCCCTCCACCATTCCACGTCTGAAAGCAAAGCCCTGAACACCTCGTGTGTGAATATCTCAGCTTCACTACAGCTGTCATTCAGCCTGCACTACTGAAGTATCACATAAGTGCAAAGCATTGTCAAATAGCTAAAGAGGGATTAGAAGACACAAGAAGAGTGTTCACCTCTCCTTGACAAATGAGGTCATTTAAACGATAGTTTTTGCCAGGAACAAAAAAAAACCACTGCAAAGAAGTGCTGGCCAAGCCAGCCAAAGTACTGCAGAAATGCAGTGGTTGATGTGTCTAACTATACATTAGAAAGCAAACACAGAAGACTTAAACACAGCAGCTAAACCTGTGCTGCTGGGTCTGATGCGCTGTTTCCCTATGCAAAATACAAAGCCATTCATGAAAGCTTTCAATTCAGTTCAGATAGAGGAGATAATGATACAGGATGCCTTTTTTCCCTCCAGTTGGAAACACATCATGCAACAAAGGGCTGTCTAGTTGCTCTGCATTTCATAAAGTGGTTTAGGTTGGAAGGAATCTCAAAGATCATCTAGTTCCAACTCCCCACCATAGGTAGGGACACCTCCCACTAGAACAGATCACTCAAGGCCTCATCCAACCTGGCCTTCAACACCTCCAGGGAGGGAGAAGCCACAATCTCCTTGGGCAACCTGTGTCAGTGTCTCACCACTCTCACTGTAAATACCTTCCACCTAACATCTGGTTTAAATATGCCCTCTGCCAGTTTAAACCCATTACCCCTCATCCTGTCATGACAAGACCTTGTAAATAGTCCCTCCCCAGCCTTCCTGTAAGCCCCTTTCAGATAACAGAAGGTTACTACAAGGTCTCCTTGAAACCTACAGGATGGACATGGAGCCCCTAGCTTGAGTTCCATGTCTGTCCAACAACTCAAAGATGCAGCTTCCTGTTTTCTAATTGCAAAGTAAATCTGCCAACCAAAAAGTTACTTTATTTTCTAATTTATATCAGGTGTTACTGTAAAATACTATGCATTTCAAGTTTCTTGGATGTTACTTTAGCAGACAAAACACCCATTACTTGCAGCTTTTCCTCATGACATGGGTAAGGAACACACAGAATCATTTAGTGTTGTCCAATTAATTCATTTTCCTGATTTCAAAAGAAATAGAAACTGTTCCAGTTTACCTGCACAAAAGCTTTGCCCTGCTAAGTCATAGCTATTTGGTTATTTTTCAGGAGGTTTTGTTTTGAGCTATGGGGACAGAGTGGCAGGAGAAGTTTGAGGCATAGGAAGTTCCATGTAAACATGAGTAAGACTTTTTTCACTATAACGATGACAGAACACTGGAACAGGCTGCCCAAGGGGGTTGTAGAGTCTCCCTCTCTGGAGGTATTCAAGAACCATCTGGATGTGTTCCTGTGTGATCTGCTATAGATGATCCTGCTCTGGCATGGGGGTTGGATTAGATGATCTTTCAAGATCCCTTCCATCCCCTAACATTCTGTGGTTATGTGGGTTGAAATAAGAACAGATCTGTTATTAGAATGAAATATAAACACAAATAAAAACAACTACCTCAATAATTAACAGGTCCCTGTCTTTACTTTCTTAGGGCACAGATTGTGGCCAGTACTTCAGTCCTTAGACCCTATAATCAAGTTCCATAGGCTCTCATAGATCCACGCTGACTTCCACTGGCAGAAGATTTGTCCGTTATACATATGCCTGTGAGTGAATGGAATGCCAAAGGCTAAGCAAGTTGAGGGAGAAACAATTTATTACAGCAAAGGCACACAGTCCACAGGCCAGCTGAACAATCCCTGCACGAAATCCAGAAGAAAAAGGTTTGGACACAGTCCATTCGCAGCCCCCATGGGGCTGGAGAACAAGCAGCAACTGCCAGATTGCAGTTCAACCTTGCCTTTATCTCTCCCACCTTGTTCCCATTCTTAGAACGGCACCAACAAGATGATGAATGTTATTCCACAGTGACCCCAGCTCCATAGAAAGAAGCAGGGCAATCCCTCCCACTCCCTTCAGTTCCCAACCCCTTTTCTTCTCAGAGAATCACTTTGAAGGTTCATAACATTCAGCCCTGAAGGCAAGAGGGTTTTTCCAATGTAAATTTCTTTTGGTCACTGCAATATGAACAGAAATCTTGGGCAGCTCTGTTCTGCAACAGGGTTTTCATATTTCCTTTGCCTGCCCAGCTATTTATCATTTTCCAATAATCCCATGCCCTGGAGACAATAACACTCAGCAAATGGCCTTACCTCCCCTCCCCCTGTCCCACACACACAATAATGTTTCCATGCCTGAAAGTCTGTCCATCAATGCTGATCGGAAAAAAAAAAGATGTTTATCTCTACATATGGCAAGCCACAAAAGTTGGAGATGGAAAAAGGTCTATTAGATCATTGAGTCTGAAGCTCTGCTAGTGAAGGACAGAGCCCCCAGAGAATGCAGAATTGTTTTCAAACAGATGCAGTAAATTGTCCTTCATGGTGCGGTGGCCAACTGAGATATTTCACATCCTCAACTTTGGGGTAGGAGATGCTGCAATATGGAAGTTTTTACTCCTTTCCCAATAGATTCATGACACTAAATTTGTTGGTTTCTGCTAATATGCTCTAGTTTCCAAAAGACAGACCAACCACAACCAGAATTCTTCCATCACTGCCTGATCCTAATTTATTTAAGATACTTGCTGAAGTCATCACTTGGACTGCTCTCAAATGACCCCCAAGCTAGGATCACATATGGAAATATGGAAAAGCAATATGTTGCAACAATCCAACAATATCCTTCCAATTAAATCCTAAACGTTGGTAGGTTCAGTCAAACACCACCTCTTTGCCCTCATGTCTGTCTCTTGTTGGGTTAAGAGCTAACACTCAAACTCAGTGCTCCAAAATGCCCTGCATGAACTGAGACCAAACCAAAATAGTCTTCAGCACAAGTCTCCATTGCTATGCAAGAGATGACACAGGCAGAATTTTGCTGATGAAAAACACAGAAGAAACACCTCTCAGAGTAGCTCAGGTGCCTAAGAAAGCCAAACATGTCCTGAGAGTCTTCTGTTCTGTGAACATTCATGTTCACAGAGGTAATGACCTTTCAGAAAGGAATATTCTCAGCACAAAAAATAGCTCCAAGGTCAAAAACATTGCTCTGTGTTTGGGTACAGCTCCAAAGAGGTGTTTAAATTACAGAGCACATGGACTAGACATTCATTATCATCAGATTCATTAACATATTTTAGAAATTAGGAAGTTCAGCTCGATGTTAAATCTAGAGCCATCACAATTTCATACAAGTGAGACACCACATGGAAGTGAATCTCAAGTCTCAGGCTCATCCAAGGTTAGGTATCCACTTGCCGCAGCTGAGGACACAAGCAGCGACAAGGCACTCTGCACACTCTAAGTCTGTGACATTCCACTAGCCTGTTGGGCTTAGCTGTGCTGGAACAAGATGGTAGGTTTTAGAAATTTTTGGGTTTAGTCAACAGATAGGTAGGAACAAGCAGAGTTACGCAAGGCACATATACATAGAATCACAGAATCACAGAATGGCAGAATTTCTTAGATTGGAGAACACCTTCAAGCTCATCGAGTCCAATCATCAGTTTCACACTGACAAGTCCTTGACTAAACCAAAGCCCTCAGCACAACATCTAATCACTATGAATCACTATGGTTGGAAAGGACCACCAGGATCATCCAGTCCAACCTTCATCCCAGCACATCCACTCTTGTTTTAAACACCTCCAGGGATGGCGACTCCAGACCTCCCTGGGCAGCCTGCTCAGTGCCTGACCACCCGCTCAGTAAAGAACTTCCTCTGAACATCCAACCTAAACCTCCACTGATGCAACTTGAGGCCATTTCCTCTTGTCCTATCACTAAAAGTGTGACTCCTTTCACTCCTATGAAAATCCTCACTCTGACTGAAAACCATTTAAGCAAATAAATCTTTTAAACACAGTCTGAATCGAGATTACCTAGGAAATAAAGATAGTTGCTGCTGACAATTCCTCTCCCAATTCAGAGGACAAATCGCTTTTCATGCTGAACTCAGCTTCCTCAGCATCCATGGAATAAATGCAACAACTACAGAGCATTACAGCCTTGCTGCCTTCAACACCACAGGCAGACCAACATGGCCTAACTTTTCCTAATCTAGGTACCAAAGCACATGCATTGAAAAAAAACAAACCAAGCTGTTCCACTGGGGAAATAGAAAATGAAATGTGTGACAGATATAAGTCATATTATCAGAAAACATTCAGATTTGACAGCAACAAGGGCACAAAAAATGAGATCAGTTTGCCTGTGCTAGCTAATGCTTCACAAGAAGTGCCTCAGATCATTCATTTGCCATTTTGTGTAAATTCCTTACGATTTGACTTTATATACTGACATACTTGTTCCCAGGAATCTGGTCCAAAATTGCTCTCACATCTCCCCCTGCCTCCACCCAAACACGTTTTAAAGTAATATTGACACAACTGCAAGCAGTAGCCTTGCTAAATTAAAACTGCTGTATATAGCCTGAGCATACAGTCCCGAGCTCACAGGGCTCACAGGGCTGTTAGGGACATCAAACACGTTTTGAAAAGCTGTGGTTATACTGTCTGTGCCATTAGTCAAGTAACATATTGCCTGTCTGGAGCTTGTGTAACAAGCACTAGCAAATAAAGTGCTCAAATCGCATCGCATCCTGCAGTCAAGTCTTTGCAAACAGAGGAAATCCTTCAGACTGTGCCCCAACTCGTGTCTCGAGGACAGAGCTTGGGCAAGTCACACTGCTTGCTGTTTATCAGAAAGAGGATTGCAAATATTGGCTTGTGGTTTGCTCTTGAAAACCCAGGACAATATTCAATTGGTCCATCTGTGTTGGCACTGAAATCCCTTGAGACTTGCACATTAGGAACAGGTCTTCTGCAAAGCCAGAGGAATAAGATGACATGACATAGCCAAAACTGAGGTCTGATTATTCACTACCAGATCCACTTATCCCTCAAAAGATTATTCAAGGCTTTTCAGGCTTGAAAAAGAGCAATGAAATCTCTGTGCCTCATTCCCACTTGGCAGTTAGGAGCAGAGTTACTACAAGTTGACTTCTTGCACTGATAACTGCCCTAGGAAAATTCCCATTAACCTCTCCTGACAAAAATATATACACATAAATGAAAAAGGAGACATTTCCTAGAGACAAAGACTGGTAAGGGAAAGGAAAAAAATACCTTCTTCAATTAACTGCAGACACCAATATTTTCCTCTGAATTTATACATTATTTTCTTTATATTTTAGCTTTTTCCAAGTGACCTTTTCTCAAAATCTTTATTTTCAGAGAAAAACCTGGCAAGAATAAACCCAGAAGCAAGACCTGAATCCATTGTATTAAATGACAGAGAGAGAAAAGAAAGGGGTATCCAGGCTCTAAAAAACTGGAAAGTTTCAAATGTTGACAACAAAAGTATTGTTAGGTATCAATTTTGGTTTCCAAAGCAGGTTATTTTCCCTTACAAGAAGTGCAGAAGCATCTCAGAGTTGCAGGGTGCTGAAAAAAACAAACAAACAAACAAAAAAAATCAAGGCAGGTCCGTTTCTTGTACCTCTGCCTGTCCCAAAAAGCAAAAATAAATACCTTCTGAGATTTCCAGTCTAGCTTTACACTCCCAAAAGAATTGAATCATTAAAATACCATTTAAGCTTTTATTCAGACCAGCTACTTTGAAGTCCATCTGTTTATATCAGAGTTGGCCTCTGCTAAAATCTGAGAACAAAACACACACACTGTGTGATACCAAAGCTAGATCCAAGTTTTCTTAGTTGGCCCCTTTTCTCCCACTTGCTTTGAGCCCGTTAGTCAAAGCCACTCTGCTCAAGTGAAGTGGAGGAGTCACATCTTTCATGGCATCCCCTTGAGACCTCTAATACAACAAGCCTGAAAATATACTCTCTCATTGGATAGCAGAGAAGATCAGCAAGCTGTGCTCAATCCTACATGCCTCTTCCACTCCTATTGCACCCTATACCTCACAGTCTGCTTTTCCAGCAAGCATCCCACCAACAGCCAGATTAAAACACTTAGGAGACCTTACTCTTTTTTCGAGGCCTTGCCTTTACTCTGAGTTATTCCCCTTTTGCATTTGGTGGGGTGAGTGTGCAGATAACCATCCTAGTCCACAGACCAACATTGGGCTACTTCACTCTTTGATGGAGAGTTTTGGGTTTATTTTCTAGCTAGCTTCACTGTGCCACAATAAAGAGGTTTACAGCCACCACTAATTGTCCTGGGTGTGAACTGAACACACTGCTTTTTCCAGTACTTTTCCTCTTCTCCTAAATACAACCCAACATGTGTCTATACTCACACATGCACGCCTTCAGCCGTACACACACGTTTGCCTTCAGAGGCTATTTCAAAC
Source organism: Tricholaema leucomelas (assembly GCA_013400475.1). Lineage (NCBI taxonomy): Eukaryota > Metazoa > Chordata > Aves > Piciformes > Lybiidae > Tricholaema lacrymosa > Tricholaema leucomelas. Next base: position 350,172 of record WAAF01019757.1, read on the forward strand.
CTACCCAACCTACATAAGGAGAACTTTTAAATGTATTTTCTCTCCCCCTTGATGTGGTGAGATTCACAGGCTGCGGAAAAAGAGGCTGGGACAAGACACAGTTGCATCTGGAGCGGGGGAGGCATTCTTTTTTGTGGTCGTCTGATGAATTATCAAAGGCGACTTTGCAAGGAGTTTGGGGCCCAGAACTTTAAACAGATAGAGATTTTTCATCTCTCCTTCGCTTTCTGTCTCCAACTGTCCTGGGGATTCGACTGAGTCATGTTACACTCGCTGTGACTTCAGATCGGTCGTATCTGGCTTTAATAATGTCTTTATTTTTTATTGCTGTTATTTTTGGCTGCCTGGGTATTCTTAAGAGCTTTGTTGTTGTGCTCCCAGCAGAGGCAGCGGCATGCACTTGGTGATGGGAGCAATGTAAGGATAAGATTGAACTAGAGATGGAGATATTGGTGTGGAGTGTCTCTGGGCTTTGCTTAGGGCCAGCTCAGAGCTTAAATGGAAGCCCAGAGAGGAATGCTTGGCATTCCCATCCCTTCACGCAAGATGACTTATGGCTGACCACCTCAAACATCTCCCCAACTGGGCTGCACAGAAATTTCTTTTAATAGACATCAAGACATTAAGAAGAGGGAGGGGGAAGGTAAAGAGTTTCTGGGACATGTGAAATCCATGTCCAAATGGTGCGGCTTCGATTCAAAGCAAAACAAAAACCCATCAGCCAACTAAGGTCAACCTCAAAGGCTGCAGCTGACGGGAAATCCCTCTGGGGAGGTCCAGGTGTTAGGCAAAGGAAGGTTAAAAAAAAAACACAACACACCATACACACACAAAAAAAAACCCCAACCCAAACTTCCCCCACCCTTCTTTTTCCCCTTTTTTGGTAGCCATTTTTAGATTCTCAAGTTACAAGGGCACATCTCTGTAGAGACAAGAGAAAAGGGAGGGAAGAATCTTCACAGGTCAACTTCTTTCCATTACATGTTTTCATTTGTTAATCCATTCCCAGCAAAAAAAAAAAAGACAGGACATGTCCAGCTTTTTATAGGAGCGTAAATATGAAGCCAAATAGCTTCCTGCCCAAGGTAGAAGGCAGAGAAGGAGGAGAAAGAAATGGAATAGCTTATTAGCGGCTACATTTCATCTTTCAAAGGATCATCTTGGAGACCATCCCAGAAGGATCCTGCTGTGTTTCAATAAAGTGGCTATGAAGATCGAAAGCCCAGACAGAGGACCTAGAGGACTGAGCCAAGAAAGCAACCTATACATTAGGGATTTATTTTATTCAGGATGAGGAGACACAGAGGGCTAGGGGAAGACTACAGAAACACATCATGGAGGCACAATTCCAGACTGCAAATCGGGGCTTTAGAGACTGAGGCTTTTTGCCCATTTCATAAGCAGTACAGATAAAACATATAAATGACTTCCAAACTTCCTTGTGCAATTCAGCTCCACTACTAAAATCCTTAGATCTTAGTGCTAGGGATCACCAAGAACAGGCCTTGGAAGAAACAAAAGTGGCTTTTATCTCTCAGCATAGCTTCATTTCAGCTACTTACCAAAAATATTCCACTAGCATTTATAATACTTTTTCTTCTTTGTGTTAGCCATGTAAAAGCACAAAGCCTCCAACACCTACAGAATGTTCCCAGAAGCCAAACTAACACATATTTATATAAAAGAAAAGGGGAAGTTCAAGACAGGAAGGAAAAATATACATTTCAAACATCTTACTGCAGAGTGGAAACAATAACACACAATTTATGCAGCCACTGCTCTACCATATATAAAAGGCAAACAGCACAACAGAATATTTTGGGATGGGGGGCACCCCAATAAAACAAATGAGTGGAAAAGCAAAAGTCCTAAAAATTCTGAACAAAGAGCTTTCATTCAAGTCAGCAGTAGCTTAGGAACATGCAAATGGGCATGTGGCATCAGATCAGTTACTCATGTATAGATGCTCACTCCATCGTTCTCGTTGGACACAAGCATTACTTGAAGGAGCCCAAAAATAAAATCACCCTGTCCTTTACTCACCTCCTATTGGGCAGTTAATGCAGATACACATTCTCCCACTAACCCAGATTCCTAAAGAGCCTCCAACACTTGCACTCTCATCTTTATTCCTCACCTTACTCCCACCCCCTGCAGCCTTCCTCAGATATACACTGCGTAAATGTAGGAGATGGGGACTGCCTAAATAAACAGATGGGAAAGTCTTTTCTGTTGTTCATCCCCAAACCCATCTGGACGCAGTGCTGGGGTGCAAAAGGAACATGGACTGAGCATTTCCATGATTTCACATGTTCTGGATAGAACGTGCCAGGTAGAGTGTAACAGTTCAGCCTGGAAGGTTTCTCCCCAGATATGTAAGCTCCTTTCCATCTTCTGTTTCTATGTTTTGTATCAGACTGAAAGCTCTCTAGAAAGGCCTGTTTTAGAAATCTCACACACAGCATTTTGTTCTTCTCTGAGGGCATGTGAAAAGTTTCACAAAGAGAACTCTGAAACCATAAGTACAGATTTTCAGGTCCACAAGCATCACTTTGCCTGTTTATTTTCTTCTTTAAGAACTAATGCTGGTGGCAAGAATGTAACTGCAAAAGAGCAAGATAGCACAGAATAAGCACCTGGACATACACCTCAATGCCAGTGCAATGCCTGCATGCATGGGAGGGTTTGTTACTCTAGAAGAGGCAGGAAAAGCAGAAGCCAAGAAGTTAGGAAGCCAAAAGATGTGCAGTTCCAGAAGTCAGTGGTCTGGAGGAACACACTGATGAAACTTCATGGTTTAAGAGCTTTAGATTGTAATTCTGTTGCAGCTATAAGAGATGACTTCCTACAGAAGACCATCTCATATAGCAGAAACTCAAATGTTCTCTCACCCTACTTGGCAATAAATACATTTCAGCAAGGAAAAGGCTGCCTGCCCCAACTTTCATATCCACAGAATATTTTTTTTTCTTTAAGACTTTTAGTTTAAAAGAAAAACAACCAACCTTGGATGGACACAGTTCAAGGCTGACAAGGTAATGGTCAAAGAAAAAAAATCAATTTCAGCATGTCCTAATCATCTGTTTCTATTTTGTATAACATTCTGAGCATCTTTGATGCCAGAAGATAAGAGATAGTGAAGAGAGAGATTATTCATATCTACTTAGCCTCAGTACTTGTAGAGATACTGTATGATTACTGTATGATTTTGGAAATCATCAGGAAAAGTTACATCCGCTATTTCCCCTTCTGCCTGTAGATCAGTGTTTTGGGCAGAACTTCTGCAATCAATTAACATATTTCACCCACTCATGATGAGGAAACCTTTGCTGATTTCAGACACAAAACAGCTGAACACCTGTTTAACGCCTGGTCAGGAGAGGAGGCTGCTGCAGACCATCACTTTGATTCAGGGGATAAGATAGTGCCATAAATGGATTAAATCAGGTAACTTCAGTGTTTTGCAGCACACATCACCACTTCGTTTGTATCTTCATTGCAAAAAAAGAAGTGCATCTTTCAGATGCGTAACCTGGCTCAGAGAAAAAAAATGTCTTCTATCAAAGGGCCTGGTTTTGTCCTGATTTAACTAGACAAGGTGACCATGAAATCTTGGCCTCCCCACATTTTAATTCAAATAAAACTCTCTGATGTTGAAATCATTTGATTTTCATTGTAGAACCATATAAAATTAATCATTCTAGAGTTTAAAAGCTGTTTCACATATCTCTTATCAATATTTCCTCCGTTTCAGAGCCGTTTAAGCAGGTGTTCAGACAAATCACTTACAAAGTATTTATCCCCTTATGTGGGAAAAAAATGTTACATCTGAGGAGAAAAAAACACCATTTGTTGTTTACTATTCACCAGAGAGAATTTAGATTCTATTTCATCAGTGAAGTAGGTTACTACTTCATCAACTATCTAGAGCAGCTGAGGAAGCCTGAGTCAGAAAAATACAGATATTTTACAGAAAAAAAAAAACATGAACAGAAAAGGTAGGGCATAAAGGATTATCTTATTACAAGTTAAGGTTTTGCATACTGAAAGGCAAAGAAGTCCAGAAATTGAAATGCAGACAAGGTCATAGAATCAAGTGATACAGGGTTCTGAATACCAACCTCATTTTCTCTTTAGCTTATTTCTAACTTATTTAGAAATAAGTTTTGGCCCTGCAGCTTCAATTATAGCTGAAAACATCAGTAAAACTGTTTTTCCATCACTATAGGCTAATTCTTGTCTCAAGACAAAATTGCTGGTCAAAGTGAGAAACAAACAGCCCCTCGCCACAGTGTCATGTGCCTTGGCAGACAGAACATGGATATGGATGAGGAACAATGCCAGAGGAGTAACCTGAACTTGGATCTCTCAAAGGCAAGGACAGCACCTTAGACTGTGCAACCTCAGATTAGAGAGAAATCTTTTTTTGGGTGAAGGTGAGTGGGTAAGAAGTTTTAAACTGTCTTGGTGCCATGATGATACCTAAGATATATTTCTTCAGGATTCCAAAATGCTTTATGGGGTCCCAACCTTCACCAGGGATTTTTTTCTTTGCTAGCAGTGCTCCAACATCCTCTTAGATCGGACACAGATGCTGCACTGACTTGGAGAAGTCTATTTGCTGAATTAGGAATTACCACATCCTACAGCACCTGAGTTTTCCTTGGAGGTCTCCCAAGCAAGCACTGATCAGATCCTGCACTGCTTAGCTAGTGAAATCTGACATGTTCTTGGCCAGTAGCACAGTGCTGGCTGCCTGTCTAGAAATATTCAACCTGCAAAGAGACCAGAGCCAGAAAAGATTTCTAAATAATTTGGCAATTTCACTCTGCCTGTTACTGGATCCTTCTCATGTTCCTCTTACGCAAAGAGAAACTACACCAGCCTGGTTTAGCTATTTTTGTGTGGCAGCTGGGCTGGTAGGGGCAAAAATTCAGCCTGCTGAATACTGAGCACTCCTGAAAAAAATCAGCCTCTCTGTTATTAACATGCACAGGTTTGCTGAGGCTCCTGTATCAGATATCCTACTTTCAAGCTGCTCTCTGTTGAAAACAAAAGTATTTAACTGGCAGAAAACAAAAAATATGCAAAAGAAATAAAATAGTAATAAAACAGAAGAAAGCCCCCACCCCTGAGGAGCAGCTGAGCAGTGAATAAAAGCATAGCACGCTGGTTTACATGCTTTTCTTGTCTCCCTTCACTCTGGTGTCATTGGCTGTTTCGTTGTTTGTGAGGCTGGAACAGAGGGGGGCAAGCTACCCGTCAAGTACTGAAATGTGGCTTTGAAGGTCCCTTTTTCAGATGGAAAAAGCAGCTTCAGACTGTGCTCCCAAACCCCACTTTGGCCTTCAAAGTTTGACTAATCCTTTGTCAGAGTGGCATTTGCCACTTAAGGCATAAAGCCCTTTTAAACACTAGGATCAGGAGCCTGTTTTCATACCTCCTCTTAAAAGCACATCCACAGCAGACTTTCATTCATGCTAGAAGTGTGGGAAGGAGTTGTTCTGTTTGTGCTTTTATTTGCCAGCGAAAAGGCTAGGAATTCAGCTTGTGTTCCACCCAAAGACACAAAACTTGTAAAGCAGCAGCTAATGCCCCTGTGCTTCAGCAGGACCTGGAAATCTCTCCGGGTCAAAGAATACAGCCATTCAGTACCAAGGCAAGCCAGGCTACTTGCAATCACTATCTGCTACAGGCTTGTCCTTGGGCAATCCGAGTGCTAAAATTGTGGTTGGTACCTGTGCAGATAGGAGACAAAATCTACAGTCTTAACATTTTTCTTCTCTCTCATCAACCTATGAAAATAAGGAAGCCAGGCATTTACATATGAACTTCTTCAGTTTCCTTAGCCTAGAAGTAGCTGAAAAAAATGACAAATAAATATTACAAAGGCAGAACTTCAAGCAACTGTGGCTGGACTTGATATTAAAGGTCTTTTCCAACCTAAATGATTCTATGATTCTACAAAACAAAGCAACAAGGCAGGAAAAAAAATCTTCATGTGATGTTTCATAAAAAGTTTGAAGAGACAGAACGTTTGCCCTAATCAGAGCTTAGCCAGATCATTGGATTTCATCTGACTACTCTTGCAAAAGCTGGTGCAAACCTTTTGATTCTGCCACTGTACTCTACTCTGGTGAGACCTCACACAGAGTATCGCATCCAGCTCTGGTGCCCCCAACACAAAAAAAAAAAGGCATGGACCTGATGGAGCTGATCCAGAGGAGGGCCATGAAAATGACCAGGGGGCTGGAGCACCTCTCCCCCAAGACAGGCTGAAGGAACTTGGGTTCTTCAGACTGGAGAAGAGGAGACTCCTAGGAGATCCAATAGCAGCCTTCCACTACATGAAGGGAGCCTATAAGAAGGCTGGAGAAAGACTGTTTACAAAGACCTGCAGAGATATGATGAGGGGCACTGAAATTAGGGAAGACTAGATTTAGACTGGATGTTAGGAGGAAGTTTTTTTCCACGAGGGCATTGGAACACTGGAACAGGTTGCCCAGGGTGGCAGTTGAGGCCCCATCCTTGGAGATACTCAAAGTCAGGCTTGATAGGGCTCTGGACAACCTGATCTAATGCAGGATATCCCGGCTGACTGCCCGGGGGTCGGACGAGATGACCTTTGGAGATCCTTTCCAACTCAAACCATCATATAATTCTGTTTCTCAGTGACTGCTAAGGGTGGTGCATTGGCTAGCAACAGCAAGAGGACATCAGCCTCACCTGCAACAACAGCTTCTGCAGCTTGAATGAAGAGTGATACTTCTAAGCCACCAGAACTGAAGTCACCTGAACATAAATACCAGGCTAATGTGATTCTGCAATTAAACTGAAGTCCAGATCAAGATCTAAACTTGCAAGAAATCAGAACAGTGAAGGTAGGTCTTGGCCACTTTGTCACATTTTCATCTAGGAGAACATGAAATTTATGCACAAGCAACAATGCAGCAATGAGATTCTGAACGGTACAAGAACCCCTGGTGTTGGCCTGAGGTACTCCAGAATTACACCTGAATGCTGACAGAATGCTGATGCAGAAACAAGGCAGGTTTTAAAGTTTAGAGTCCCACTTATGTATCTCTAAAAGCCTTAGCTATCTCTGAATTGATACTTGTTGCTACAGCAAATCAAACGTACTTTACCTGAACCACAGGCTGGTCCACTCATGTCTGTAAGTTTATACAAGCAACAGATGCAAACTGCTAGACACATTGAGTACAGAGAGATTCTGGATCAAGAAGGGGAGAAACATTGCAGATAAATACTCTTCCAGAAGAGAAGTATTCGCTGCGCCAGGGGAAGTTTAGGCTCAAGGTGAGGAGAAAGTTCTTCACTGAGAGAGTCATTGGCCACTGGAATGGGCTGCCCAGGGAGGTGGTGGAGGCGCCGTCCCTGGAGCTGTTCAAGGCGAGATTGGACATGGCACTTGGTGCCATGGTCTAGCCTTGAGCTCTGTGGTGAAGGGTTGGACTTGATGATCTGTGAGGTCTCTTCCAACCCTGATGATACTATGATACTATGATGACACAGGTGTGGTAGTTTGAGGAGTCACAGGTCCCCCTTGAACAAAACCACAGGGACAGCAGCCCATTCCAGGGGGATGGACCTGCTCGTCCTAGGACATTGCAATATTGGTATTCTATTTGCCTTCTGGTATCACATCTTAAAAGGAAGTGCTTGACTCATCATCATAGAATCATATGATTCTATGATCTCCCCCTTCTCATCCCTGCCTCTCTCCCCTACACTTCTCTGAGCATAGAATCATAGAATGGTTTCGGTTGGAAAAGATCTCAAGGATCAGCCAGCCAGGGACACCTCCCACTAGAACAGGTTGCTCAAGACCTCATCCAACCTGGCCTTCAACACCTCCAGGGAGGGAGCAGCCACAACCTCCCTGGGTGACCTGTGCCAGTGTCTCACCACCCTCGCTAGAAAGAACCCTTTCCTGACATCTAGTTTGAATCTCCCCTCTGCCAGTTTAAACCCATTACTCCTCGTCCTCTTGTTAACAGACCTTGTCAATAGTTCCTCCCCAGCCTACCTGTAGCCCCCTTCAGATCCTGGGAAGCCACTGCAAGGTCTCTTCAAAGCCTTCTCCAGGCTGAAGAGCCTTGAGTCTTGCAGCCTGTCCTCATCGCAGGGGTGCTGTGAGGAGTGCGCTTTCATCTCATGGTTTGTGAGGGAGCTGAGCCACTGAGGCCTTGTAGGCCCAGCTGAGGGGAGCAGCTTCAGCCTACCTTGTAGGCCTACTGGGGGTGGAAGGGGTGGAGGATTCTAGGAGCCCTGTTTGGGCCTAGTGGGTTTTATACTTATTCTACCTAATTGCCTTATATATATGCTCTTATAACTAGATTTTCTCTCTAAACTTCCCATCAGTGTACAGTGTCCTCATTCTTACTCCTGGAAAGGGCTAAGAGCCGATTCTGCTCTCCAGAACTGAGTGAGCTCGTGGCCCAAACCGGAGCAAGGCTTTTGGCATCCTAGTGACATGAAGGAGCACAGCCTGCTCCTGTCCTAGCAAACTGAAATCTCTGCAAAAAGCAGGTTTGGTTTTTTTTTCTCTTACAAGTGGAGAACAAAAGCAAGAAAGATGTGGTGGATCCCAAAGGATTTCCTTCAGGTCAGGAGTCAAATTTGAGCTCAGATTTAACAGGAAATTTTTAGCCTGAAAAATAGACCACAACACATTTGTTTTTTTTAATGAAAACAAACAAAGCTGAACCTTTACCCACAGACAAAACCAAGCCTGGAATCGCTCTGTGATGAAGTCTGAAGCTCAGAAATTAAAAAGCTCAATCCTTGGTTCACCATAAAATATCAGATAGGTGAAAGCCACACTGAGCACTGACGAAGCTCCAATTAGAAACAGCCATTTGTATATGATCCATCTGCCTTGTTGCACCTCTGCTTCTCCGTACCTTCAGCTGCAGCTGCTGCTCCATTTTACAGAGCCAGTGAAACAATCCAACACATCTGCAGCAGTTGCAGCTCTCAAATTAAAGCACTGAAGCTAAGATAATGCCATACCTTTTGATAAAAGACTCATCTCTACAGCCCTAACAATCACATCACCACAAGGGTCCCTTCTTCCTAAGCTACCAACCTGGAAGCTGCACTCAGAAGACATCTTAGGGAGAAAATTACAGTACAAAAAACCCTCTCTTTTAATCTTCTTGCCATCAGCAGTTGCAGCTGTCAGCACAGCAGAGTCAGACTGTAATAGCTACACCATTAGCTGTTAAAACAAGGTTTGTTGTTGTTCTGGTGTGATTGCTGTTGCTTATTTGTTTGGGGTTTTGTTTTCCTGTGACAAAACTTTTTCTTCCCCTAAGGTGAATCTGGTCTGTACTCATCACATTCATCTAATGATTTACAAGACTAGCCGAATTTCCAAAAGCTGAAGCAGTAAATACAGGATTCCTACACACTCCCCTTCTCTTGTTTGCTTGCTTGTGGTGGTTTCTGTTTGTTGTTTTGGGGTTGGAGTGGGTTGAGTTTTTATTTTTTCCTTGTTGGTGTCTTTCAAGTTCATTTGCTGTGCTTTGCTTGTTTGTTGCATTTCGTTTGTTTGTTTTGGCATCTGGGAGAGTTGTTTGGGATTTTTTGCTTGCTTATGGTTTCTTTGGATGGTTTTCGTTGGTTTGTTGTTTGTTTGTGTTTTTGGAGGGGGAGGGAGTTGTTTTAGTGGTTTTTTTGGTGTCTTTCTTTCCTTTTAATTTCCACTTATACACTGACGAACCAAGTTGATCTTTCACACCTGCCTCAGAATAGAGTGGAAACATGGGTTGTAACAACCTAGCAGCTAATCAGGGGCTCTAGAATGATAAGAACATTTGTAAGCCATTCAAAATTCACTGACTACAAGCAAACTGACTCACCTACTACCTGTTTTGATGGACATGTATTTCAAGTTTCCCATCTGCCTGCGTGGAATATGCAAAACCAAAGTGACCAGAGTCACAAGCAGACACTCAACACCGAACAATGACTGTTGCTATCACTAACTTATAGCCACTGATGGACAGCCTTCAGTAAAGACAGCACACAAAGTGCCAGCCACATAGAAGCAGATTGCAAGGCAAGATCAAACTAGACATTTTTCCACAAACCAATTTCAAAGTCTTCCATGGTACATCAGAGATAACAAAATGTGTAGAGACAGATCTGGTGATGCCTATTTTCTAAATAGTCTGAAATACAGGAGAAAACTAAACTTATCTTAATTAAGTTCATAGAAAAAAAAAGTCTTCAAGGCAGCCTCCAAAAGTGTTTCCAAAAGTAATTCTACAAGCAGCAAATTAATGTTATTTATGACCTTACATTTACACTTACTCCACTTTTTCTCTGTTGTATTTCTTCTTGCAAGTGATCATACAGAAACACAGAATGACAGGGGTTGGGAGGGACCTGTGGAGATCATTTAATCCATCCCCCTTGTTGAAGTATGGTCATGCACTGCAGGTTGCCCAAAATCACAGCATCCAAGTGGGTTTGGAGTCTCTGCAGAAGAGGAGACAGCACAGCCCCTCTGGGCAGTCTGGCCCAAGGCTTCGGCATACTCAAAACAAAGAAGTTCCTTCTCATGTTCAGACAGAGCTTCCTATGTCCAAGTTTGTGCCTGTTACCTCTTGTTTTATCACTGGACTCTACTGAAAAGATTGTGGCCCCATCTTTGTACTTCCCACCCTTGAGCTATTGATCAGCTTTGAGGTCTCCACAGTCTTCTCTTCTCTAGACCAAAATGCCCCAAGCCCCTCTGTCTTTCTTCATACAAGAGATGTTCTAGACACCTAATCATCTTTGTAGCCCTTTACTGTACGCCCTCAAGCAGTTCCCTGTTCTTCATCAAGCATGTCCAGAACTGGACATAGTACTCCAGATGAGGCCTCACTACAGCAGAGTAGAGGAGAATGATGAAAAAACTAAGCTAACACTTAAAGGGAGGAGTTTCACATCCCTAAATATAGCAACCCAGCACCCCTTTGAAACTATTGCAAGTAACATTTGATACACTGACAGAGGTTACAGAGCTCCATCTCTGTAATACCACTGTAGTGTTTGATGATTCTGAATGGCTGCTCTGTGATTCTGCTTTGTGGCTAATTGGTCCTCACTGTCCTGTGGATGGTGTTTGATCACTTGTGGTTATAACCTCAGAGGACTGAAACACACAGAGCAAGCGTTTGTGAATCTAAGACTTGAAACTGCTGAACAAGGTCCAACATGGCCAAGAGGATCCATTCTCTTTGGTCTATATTCCTTGCTGGAATCAAACATTTGCTTCTGAAACCTTCTAACCATCTAAGATCTTTTCATGGGATATCATAGGGATCACCTTTTGTTTAATGAATACACAGCCACAAGCCCATGCAGAAGACTGCAGTTCATCAGCTCTGAAGTCCCACTGATTTTGTCTTCATCATATGAAGTTCTTAGGCCACCTCTTAAGGAAAATGTCTAACTCCTTTTAGTCCTACTGACTGCACACTCTCTCTCCTTCTTCATTCTGACAGAATCTCGCTAGGAGATATACTGATTTCCAACAGCAGTGTAGGACAGCTCCCCTGAAAGCTAAAGGTCCTAGTGTGCCCCACATGCAAGAGATCCAATTGTCACCTGCCCCAGAGAAAATGTGAGCATATCAATGCTATAGAGGCAGATCCTTAATCTCTTAGGATATTTTTCAAGTATATCCAGTTGTTATAAAGGTCCCAACATACTATTTTATAGATTTGACTTTCTGTAGAGGGAGAAATGATTGGTTGTTTATTGCATCCTGAAAACACCATCAACTAAAACTAAATTATGATAAGTGAACTGTTTACCAATATTTACCTACAACATCCAAAAAAAGTGTATCTTTGGAAGACATTATAAGGAAAGGAAATGGAAATAGCTACTACATTTACATATTTTAAGTCTATATCTGAAGCATTTCTTCTCCTAACACCCAGATTTCAAAGCTCTCTTGTTTACTCTTCCTCAAGCTATCTTTCAAGGTGAATCTTCTCTAGCAGAAGCATGTTAATTACTGTAGCTAGCCCCATTTATGGAGTCCTCCAGAGTATCTGAAAAAACAATCCAATCATTCTCCTACAACTTGACTTCTTCTTCCAAGTTCCTTCTCCAAGATCAACTCCTTGGAGAGATTTTCTGCATTCTAGACTCACACTGTTGTACATATGTGTGAATGAGAAATGAAAGTAAGCCAAGCTTATACTTGGTGCATTCTCCTTGCTTCATTTGTGCAAAGAAAATCAAACCTGCCCAAAAGACCATATATGCAGTTAAACATTTGGAGATGTAAATGACTGTGTACACCTGGAAAAGGTACTGAGAACTCTGTTCAATCCAAACTGCAAGAGAAAAAAAAACACCAAACAAACAAAAAAGGGAAAAAAAGAGGCAAGAATAAGCCAAGTCAAGAGAAGAAAAGGAAAAAAGGCAGATTTCCCTCTCACTCTGCCATCTTGTCTAAGCAACCTCTGCCAGCACTTACCAGTAGTCCAAATCAGTATTGCACAACTACAGTATGAAACACGAGATAAACACAAGGGCAGAAATTCCCCAAACCACTCAGTTTCAGTTCTTTGTTGCAACAGGTGGGTCCAAACTAAGGTTCTGTGGTAACTTCATAAACTTCAGGCAAAAAGATAACACAGTTTATTTTATCTCAATCCATCATTAATGTGCTCAATGGTCAATGAGATCTGATCTCCCAAACTTTAAGAAGACAAGTGTATTAAGAAAACATCCAGGTCTAAGGCAGATAGAAACATATGAATTCATAAACCACAGTAATTCAACTAACTACAGGCCAGAGAAATATATCATGAAGGAATGGCTAAGCCATAAAACTCTCACAGCAGGGAGAGAGGTCATCAAGTCTTGTTTGAAATCCTCAAGGCCGTGTGTCCCATTGCAAAGAGGCTGCATTAACTGAACCCTAGGAAAGCCCAAGCCTGGAATACTGAGGATGCTGCCAAGAGAGCATTGAGAACTGCAACCTGGAGCTGTTACTGAGACACAAGTATTTTCACTCCACAGCGTTAGACAGATGAAGTAGGAATTTGGAAGCAAATATTAAAAAGTAGGACTGAGAAAGGTACCTTAAGAGCTGCAAACATCTCTAGCTGGTGCTGTGAGGGCCCGAGACAGTCTCTAATGAGAGAGAGGGAAACTTTCCAGTGGTCAGGTTACCTCAAACTCTGAGGTAAAACATCTATCACCATCAGATGCCAGGCCTGCAATGCCACTGGTCAGACTGAGTAGTGCCTGTTGAAAAGCTTCTACAGGGACAGCCCCACAATGAGCCAAGTGCCTCAGTAGAGTCTGAATTCCCCCTCCCTCAAACAAGATAATTCACAAGACATCATCTAGTGTTGCAGAAAATCAAGATTAAAAATAATTCAATTTCCTTTCAGGGTGTGAATAAATGTCTCAAAGCAACCCATCAATTGCCAGACAAAGGAGAAAGTCTTCTAACTTCGCATTTACCAACTCTGCATGATTTGAACATGAAGAAATGACCAGGAATTCTGCTGCCTGTAGCACAGTTAGCTTCCTCCATATAGGCATAAATGATACTCATCAATAGAAATGTGATATCTCTGAACATAAAGTAAAAAACATAAACTGCTCTTACTAGGTCTCCTCTGGTTCCCATTTAATTTCTTTTGTCTAATGTAAAATCACTGGGCTATGACTAACAGCTAACATAGAATTTCTAATTGTATGGCATTATGCTATGTTAGTACCAAAACATTATCAGAGCCAAGAGGGAGACAGGAGCGTATCGTTCAGTCTTACTGGGAGCAGACAGGAATGGAAAAATACAATCAGCATCAAGTACATTTGTCAAGATAGCAGATAAAAAGCCAGCTTTAATGGGAAAAGATTCTCCCCACATTTCATTTCCCTACTGTTTAGATGATAGAACTGTTACATAAACAAGTCAACGATACGTTCACCTTTACAAGGGCTTTTGGAGAAGCAATTGGATGATATAAGGCACTGTTGTTTTCTTCTTTGGAAGATGCTATATATATTGCCACAGAAATGGCCTAAAGCTATACAGAGATATGAAGCCTGAAGCCACACGATTAGCCACAGACTCCCATCTTGTTGCAGAATTATGTTCACATTTACATTTGAAAGAATTATGAGCTAGAGACTCTGGGAAAAAAATATAAAGAAGGGGGAAAAATAAAAACCTGATTTACACTCTGTAGAGATTTCTCTCCCTGGGGAGTAAACCAAGGGAACATAAATAAAGAGCAAGGCCATCTAGAAGTATACCTCTGAGCCTGCAGATCGCCCTCAAGAACAACAATCAGCCCATAGCTTCTCCATGTGGTCATGAGGCTCTAAAATTGACACACAAATGGCAGATGACACAGTACCAGTTTCACTCAGTTACAGCTGTCTGGATGAGATGTTCTTCTGACACCTTGGCAGCCAGTAAACAACTTGCCCTATGCGAACAAGAAGAAACCCTTTCACCAGCGTGAAGGTTACTCAAGTCCCATTAGCAGCTGAGCATGGTCGGACCCTGCAGTGCAGGAAGGGATGGATGGAGAGAATGAGATACACAAGCAAGCAGCAGCTGTCAAATAAGCAAAACCAGTGATGAATCTGAGAGGTGCAGGAAGAGATGCACAGTGGGGTCCTCAAAGGAGGATACAGAGAATTTTCCTAGAGAGGACTGTGTGAGCTTGTCACACAGCAAACCAATGAATTGCTGACATTAGAGCAAATCCAAAAGAGATCTACCCATACAAGAGGAAAAGAGTTGATCTATTTTGTCCTTCTTTTATTCTGTCTTAATCTAGTTCCATTCTTTTGATCTGAACATTTGCTGGTTTAAAGCATCTATATATTGTCTTGGTTGCAGTCCATTAAAGCACAGCTTTTGCAATTTGAAACCCTTTTTTTCTGGAGAGATCACTTTTAGGAGGAGGTACAGACAGACACACCTGGAAGCTCTGGCAAGCTCAGAGTCCTTTCCAAGCAACAGGTATGAACAAATACTGTTGTACTACTGAGTATTGCAGGTAAGGTTTTGGTAAAGTTCTCACTGTTTGTTCCAACAAAGCTCAGTCTCCTTAACTTGAAACCCTGGTAGAAATAGAAGAGCTAGGAAGAGACTGGAAGGAGTGCAGGTGTAGAGCTGTGCTGGTGTGTTAGGAATATTGTGTTCACTTCCAGCTCTTAGAAACACCACTGCTATGCTCACAGCCTGCAGCATGACCCTCAGCCACTCACTCCATACTCCTATGGAGCACATCCCTATGCTTCCCTTCTTACACAGCAGATCAGTGCCATTCCTGGAACTGCAAACTCTTCATCACAAAATTTGTGTTTTGCTCAGTATTTGTTCAGAGTTTAGGGTAAGGAAGCTTTTATCTGAGCCAGAGAATCCTTACACTAGGAGTGCAAACATTGCTCTCATGCTCTCCCACTGCACAGGCTGAGCATCACTCCCAAACCTGCACAGTTCTACTGTATGAAAAGAGAGCACAGCTTGCCATGATTTTTCAGCCAGGAATCCCAGTATTAGCCAAAAAGAAAAATCCTAAAATTCTATTCAAGTGACCTTTAATGTCATTGTCACCAAGCATGCACCTGGCAGCACCCAATCAAAATCTTCCAGGACACTGTAACCTTGATACTATTGACCAGCACTGCTCTGATTTAAATTTCAAACAGCCTGCAATTTTGATTCCTCTTTCCCCCAGCTCTGAAAGCAAACATTATGGATTTTATAGGGAAGAGGGCCCTGGCCACACACTTGATTTGCACAAACTCCGCATACGTGAAAAGGCAGTCAATACAAACAGAATTAATTTTAATTAACCTTAATATGCTGATGAAAACAGTGGGGAGTTTTCACAAATATATCAGCAGAGCCACATACACAAAAATATCTGCTTTGTTAATTACACATGCACACAGCCAATAATACAGTCATGGCTAATTATAGGACTTGCTTCTGAACTTACATTGCTATGATCAAGCTGAGGCATCACTGGAGTCAATAAGCAGATGTCCTTCTTTTGGTTAGGCAGGGCAGAGCCTGGTGCTGAGATTTTGATTGGTAGCCTGGTCAAAGATCTCCAGTTCTCCATCTCATCATCAGGTCTCTGGTTCCTGTCTGGGATGGGAAGAAATTTATTATAATTCCCCAGCCTGGAAAATCCTCTGGAAGAATTGCTCCTGGATCACAAACACGATCAATTGCAGCCTCTCTCAGGAAGTCCAAGAAGCCATACTCGTTCCTGCAAGATCAGGAGTAGCTACTCAAAACTGCTTATGCTGATATAAAACCAGTGAAGAGAGGCAATCAAGAATGCAGATTCTGAAACTGATGCATGTAATTAGCAAACAAACATCACCAAGTGAATCAAGATCCCTATTAGTCAATTTAAGCCTAGGTAGACATCAGATTTAGCTTTTTGTGCACAATCCCTTAATACACATGGTCTGAGAGGAGAGGGCACTTTGAATCATAGAATCATGGAATTTCAGGGGCTGGAAGGGACCACTAAAGACCATCTGAAATGCATCAACATGGGTCTTGAATATCCCCAGAGAGGGAGACTCCACAACCTCCCTGGGCAGCCTGTTCTACTGCTATCACCCTCACAGGGAAAATTTATTCCTCAGGTTCACACAGAACCTCCCATGCCTCAACTTTCACCCATTGCTCCTTGTCCTGTCACTGGGCACCGCCAAGAAAAGGCTGGCCCCAATCCTCCTGGCACTCACTCCTTACATATTTATAGACATGAATGAGGTCACCTCTTAGTCATCTCCTCCCCAAGCGAAAAAGCCTCAGCTCCCTCACTCTCTCCTAAGGAAGATGTTCAACTTCCTTATTCATTTTTGTGACTCTGTGCTGGACTCTAACTTCTCTGTTCATTGAAATCTCAGGCCAGACCAGACATCTAAATGCGAACTGGTCTAAAGTTCTTTGCTCTTTGTTGTGGTAAGCCTTATAGGCCCAAAATACACTTATACATGTCCTGCCTTGCCTAGGCATGCTTTTCTGCTTCACCAAAGAGGCAAGCACAGAAAACAGACATAAAAGAACCTGGAACCACTGAGTCTGGCCTGTCCACAGTCCTGTGGTGCAAGGTACACACACTTAGCTTGTGCCTGCCTACTGCAAGGCCTGTGCTTTTCCCAAGTTAGGGAAGAAAGAGCCTATGGCCTTGCTTAATATGGTATGGTTTGGCTCACTGCCATCCTGATTGGCTATTCTTGTGTCCAAAGGGCAGTTAATCTTGGCCCACATTGATAAAAGGAGATACACAGGTAAACAACCTGCTTTTGCTTCGCTGCTTTGCTATGCTGCTATTGCACACTGCCTTATTGCTTGCCTGCTAAACTCCACTGCCACAAGTTACCAGGAGCAGACCCTGGATGCCTGCACACAATCAGCACACTGTGCTGAGACTGCACCACATCTGCCTTCTGCACTTGAAGGTTCTGCTTAGAATTCCTGGACATAACAGATCATCCAGAAGCAGCCAGGAGAACAAGGTCAGAGATTGTCTGCGTCCTTTCCCCAGAAGCTGGGAAGATTCAAGTCTCAATGTCCAATAAGACAGAGTCCCCTGAAAGCATTTGGGCACTGTCTGGACTGTGGCTAGCCCCCACGAGTGGGTAATAATAATTTGTGAGTAAATGCCTAAATGCCTCTTTGTAATTCTCTATTGCCTTCTGCCATAGCACAGAAGAAGCTTGAACCCATCTACTGGGCAAGCAGCATATTGACAGCAAGCGGCATATTGACCATGGGATTCTTCTCTTCTAATTTAATTAAATGTTTATGTACTTTGCTGGTTATTACTAGGTCTAGATATTATCCAGAGAATGTTTCCATGACTGTGTAAGAACCAAAATATTACTAAAATTAGTGGTTGGGGGTGGTGAGAGTTCTGA
Organism: Tricholaema leucomelas; assembly: GCA_013400475.1. Lineage (NCBI taxonomy): Eukaryota > Metazoa > Chordata > Aves > Piciformes > Lybiidae > Tricholaema lacrymosa > Tricholaema leucomelas. Next base: position 368,124 of record WAAF01019757.1, read on the forward strand.
ATAGCAAAATTAATAAACAATATTCATTTTGGAAAATATCATCTCGCATCAATTAATTTCCCCTCCCCAACACTCTTTAAAGAGCCAAAGCTAACTCGTTTCCATCAACTGCTTTCCCATGTGCCCCTACATTCCTGAGAAACAGCTTTCTGCACTGCCTCTAAGGCTGGCCTGAGCACAGCTAAGAGAATCTAAAATGAAACTTGTAAGGAAAAGGTGAAGAAGTTAAACACTTTAAAGATTAAAACATTTTTTATGGTTGTTGCTGGAAACATGTAGTGCCTAGTCCTGAAAACTTGCTATGAAAAATCTGTGCACTGGCCAAATTTCTGGCCATGGCTGAGGTTTTTTGTTATTTCCAAAAGCAAACTATGGGGAAGGGACAGACACACACACAAAATGCTTTCTTAGCTTTCCTCAGGCCTCTCATCATTCTTTATCAGCACAGTGAACACATGCATAAAGAGTACAGATACCAGACACAAACCCAGGCACTCAATATTTGTTTAGCTAGAAGAAAAACACTGCCAAACCAATGGATTCAAGAAGAGAGTTATGCCCCGAAAATCATGAGATTTGGGACTCATTCTCTTTGCTTTCTACTTTTTAATCTTCCAGGGTACTTCTGAGTTAATGTTTCTACATATGAAAGCCTGCAGGCTAGGAACTTATTTAAGATACACCTAAGAATCTCATTAACACGAATCCAGGAACTGTTTTTTTAAAGGAAATACACAGGTACTACAAAATTTCAAGTCATGACAACTGACAGCAGTGCATAAAATATCAATATCTAGCTAATGGCCCCAGAATGATTACTGGTTAATGAGTTGGAGCACTCAACAATAATAGCAAAAAAAAAACATCAGAAGAAATGTTTCTCTTCTAGCATGGCTGTGAAGAATTATACCAAAATGTTTCTCTTCTAGCATGGCTGCGAAGAATTACACCAAGTCGGGCAGAGTCATATCCTGTTTACTTCAGTGATGGTGCACTAAGTGATGTCATAGGTGGTACTGTAAAAGTAGGCCTGGTGATACACCTTGATTTGCACCTACATAACCAAGCAAAAAGGAGCCCAAACAGAATATTTGTGTAATTAAGGCAAATATAATCTGGTCTTAATACTGTAAACCTAGCCACACTGTAACTGTTGAACAGGATATTTGTACATAATACTATTGACTGTTAACATTTTCCTTGTGTCCAAAACCTGTGTGGGGTTAGAGTCAAACTGCTAACATCCTTGTAGCTAAAGAGACATGAGCATGTTACGAATTGTATTTGGAAAAGCTTCAAAACAAGCTGGTGTTGTGCAGCAATAGATCACAGCTCCCTTCTCGCAATATCTTCTTCATGTTTGGAACATACCTGACATACTTCAAGTTCATTTTCATAAGATGCATTACCAGATCTGTACAAATGTTGCTGCCACCTGCCCTCCTTCCTATAATTAGCAACTGAACTTGGAAACTGTAGGAAACAGCACTGTCAAAATTTAGGCTTCAGACTAAAAGAAAATAGTTGTACTTTGAGTAGACTCTTGGTAACAGGTGTTGTGAGCACTGGCTTACCTGCAAGAGCTTTGATGCAGAAGTTCATGAGCTTAAATAGCACATTCCAGACCTTGCAGCAGTGATTCCCTCTATTTTAGACCTTAATAAATGCACTATGAAAATAAACATTTACTTGGCAGTTGTACTTACTGGAGGTTGTCTCCTTTTTAACTGATTGAGAGTGTTATATTCACATTAAAAAAAAAAAAACAAAACACAAGGGAATGTACAGGAGGGAAAGTTTGGAGTAATGAACAAAGCCACTTCCTCCCTCTCAAAGACAGTGAGGCAGAGGAGGAGATGAAAACTTTCGTTTCATTTTATGTGCAAAACAGAACAGACATCTCCCACAGACATGCTAATGAAACATCGATTCGCCAGGGTGACGTTTGCTACCACAAGGCTCTCCACCTTGGACTTCCAGGAGAAACCCACTCACAATTAATTAACTCCTTTCACAGATTATTTGAAAGCCAAGCTAGGCTCAGCCCGGTTCTGCGATAATACCTGTTTGTTAGCCATGTGCAGATCGATTAATACATGCCCACAAACATCCAGACCTAAAGGCAGAGTCCCAATGTGATAAGCACGTACACATATGCAAAGATACAAAACAATAAAGTATATGTAACATCTCAAGTGTACACATGTTTGTAGCCATCCAATCCCACTGCTCTAAGCATTCACATATTTTTTTTGCCATCAGCTCAGCACTCCCCTGGGAGAATTTCAACTCCCATCACTTCAGGACAATTCCTGACTCACTCACCCACACCTTCCTCACCACAAGGTTACATCAAACCCTAGTACATGTTACCAAACATTGCACGCCGCTGTCATAATCACCACATGAATTTTCTGAGACACAGCAAGGGGACTGTGGCAAATTCCGGGCTTTCTCATCCAAGAGAAACTGGGAACTAGTGGAGAGACTCCAGCAGAGACTGCAGTGATGATGAGGGGCTTGGAGCATCTCTGTGAGGAGGAAAGGCTGAGAGACTTGGGGTTGTTGAGCCTGGAGAAGAGTAGCCTAAGAGGAGATTTGCACAATGATGATCAAGAACTAAAGTGTCAAGGGCAAGAGGATAGGGCCAGATTCTTTCCAGTGGTGCTCAGCAACATGACAAAGGGCAACAGACACATACTGAAACTCAAGACATTCCACAAAAACATGAGGAAAAACTTTTCCATGAGAGTACCAGAGCCTTGGACCAAGCTGCCCAGAGAGGCTGTGAAGTCTGCTTCTCTAGAGATTCCAAAGCTGGTCTACACACGATACTGAGCAACATATTCTGGATGACCCTCCTTCAGCAGGGAAGTGGGACTAAATGATCTCCAGAGGTCCCTTCTAGCCCCCACCATACTGAGATTCTCTGACTAGCACTCTTGTCACTCCATTAAAATAACAATAACTTAAAAAGGTTAAGTTTAATCTTAAAAATATTAACTTAAAAAGATTAAGATTAATCTTAAAAAGACTTCTCTTTAAAGACAACTGAAGTATAAAAGTGGAAATAAAAATCACTTGGGTCTCTGTTTGTTTTCAGAAAACAGAAGTTGGGGTGGAATGTAACTGCACAACTCTTTTTCAGATTGGAGGAGTAATCTACTACACACACACACAAACCAGAAATTGTCTTGCTGTATCCACACTATGTGGCAGAGACATATGAAACACTACACCTCCCATAGCACAGACTGATCATTTGCCCTGCACCCACCAGAGCCTTAATCCAGCATGGCAGCCCCCTTGATCAAAGAGGGTTGATTCACCTTCATTGAGTTCTACCCCTCAGCTGGGGGGGTGGTTCTATCCCCATCTGTAAAGTTTACATTTATTAATCAATGTTTGAAGTGGCAAAGAAGGGAGCTCAGAGTAAGAACAAATGCTACATTCTCAATGGGAGTTGCTCTAAGTGCTAGTCAGAGACCATTGTCCCTTAAAATCTGTGAAGGAATTAAGGGCAGAAGCTCTGTGAATATTGTCTTCCTGAGCTTTTCTTGGTTTGGTTGAAAAATAATTGTTTGGGAAATAAGAAAACCAGATTCTTTTTAATTGATGTATTTCATCTTCTACAACAAGAATTCCAGAGGGTTCCACAGAAGTGGATTTTTTTTTCCTTGCTTAAAGAAACCCAACACTTTTCCTTAAAACTCACTAGTTTAGACCTGGTGTTTCAAGCCCTGTGGCAGGGCTCTAAAAGCTGTGGTAGACTTACATTTTACTTTAAGAGATCTAAAACCAGCCTCACAGTGACTTTGTCCTTTTCCTTCTATGATGCACATAAGAATTATGAATATATGAGAAATAATTATATTGGATATTTTGATTTACAATAAAAATGAGAATTGCTTTTAAGTAACAGATCTAGAAGATCAAAAGCCCATAGGGCAGTAGGGCCATAAATAAGGCTCAAGCTACTATTCCTTAAAGATTTTAATTTGAGAATTTGAAATAAATCTCTAAGTGTCCATAGACACACACACATTCCCTGACTCCTTCCTCCATGAATCCCATTAACGTGCATTTCAAGCAGGGCTCACCTTCACAACAGCTATTATTGACAGGGGGTAGATGATCAATACAGAACAGACTGGAAGCTCATTTTCAGAAATTGATAAAAGTTCAAATCCCAGAGGGGTTAGATGATTTACAGCAAAGGTTAAAGCTATGCATTCTACTTCTCTCTCAGAAGCAAGGCTTTTTCCAGATGCTTCCAAACATTTAATTTTTTTCTTTAATGCCTCTAAATTTGAATTCAAATTCATTTTCTTTATTAGAATTCATAGCTGAAGTAGAAATTAAGTTAGCTGAGAGTTAGCATCTATCAAGCAGGCAATTGATCTTAGCACACAAGGTAACTTTCTTTGTACAACAGCTGCAAGGATCACAGAGCTGGCCCTTCTTAGGACCTACTCTGCATCTCCCAAACACAACCAACACAGCCAAGTTGTTCTACTTGTTCTGCTTGTTCTAGGCTGCTACTCTCCTGCAATTGATCACATTGATCCTAACACCCTCCCCATAAGGATATTAATAAGAATTGAGATACCTTCCCATCTCAGGTCCCATTTCAAGGAGTTCACAAGCTTATGATGAGCAGAGATTTCATACAGTCAGAAGCCATGAAGCACGTAAAAACAACAAGGAGAGAAGTAGCCATCAGCTTCATGTAGAGTTGAGAGCATGAGAGCTGCTCCATGGCAGCTGGGAGTGATGCCAACCCAGCATGAGGGAAGGAGAGGTCTCAAGAAAAATGCAGAAGTCACCTTCTCCAATGAAGCAGCACAGGTCGGTGGCAGCGAGGCCTTCCCATGAGTAACCTGCTTGTCCCTTTCCAGTTCAGACACCTTCTTGTCATCCTCATCTCCTCTATTCAAGGCATCTCTCCTCTGATTAAGAGGCAGCAGCACAAAGTTAAAGACTGCTTTCCCTCCCAGGTCATCAACAACGAGTGGCCTCACTAATGAAGTGCTCTAGCTAAAATACTAAGAGAAGGGCCAGTGCAGAGTTCCCATGGGTCCTGGCTCAGTCCAAATCCTAATGTTGATGTTATTACATAGAAGTATCACAGAGTATGTAGGGACAACTCCATATCTGTCACAGCAGCAGAGCCATTTCACACTGTGTGCTTTTGATTAGTCCATTGACACGCTCGGACTGGATGGGTGAGTTTTCCTGTCAACGCTTTGGCCCTTGATTTTCTTCATTGAATCACAGCTTCAAATTACTTTTTTTTCTGCACCCCCACCCCAAATTTTTTTTTCCTTCTAGTTCTTTGAATGCCCCATGCTGTTTAAATTACATGTTCATTTTGGAATACCCAGACTATTTATCTAGGAGGCAATTTTAAGAGTCATGTGAAATTAATTTCCCAACCCCAAAGTTCCTGGGTACCAGCTTCCAATTCAACCATGGAATTTCCTGGTGGTGCAGAGTGGTTCAGGTTTCTCCACACCTCCAGAGCTGCCCCACCAGCAGCAAGGCTGTAACATTCATGCCCCCCTCCTAGTTCTGCTCCTTTCTTGCTAAGCTTTTCAACAGCAATTTAAAGCCTACCTTAACTAGTTTGTAAATATTAATTAGATAAGTAACTCTTAACATTGAATTTGGATTTTGTGATGTGAATGTGGTTCAAACAGCAGAGTACAGACACTTAGCATAAAACCCTGCCTGGAAAGTTAACAACAACTGAGAGCCCTGGGGCTGTTCAGCCTGGAGCAGCCCCAGAGATCTTCTCAATGCTGATCAATAGCTGAAAGCTGGAGTCAAGAGGATGGGGCCAGGCTCTTTTCAGTGGTGCCAAGTGAAAGCACAAGGGGGAACAGGAGCATACTGGAATACTTCAGGTTCCAGCTAAACATGAGGGAAAAATTCCTTGCAGTGAGGGTTCTGAAGCCCTGGAGCAGGCTGCCCTGAGAGGTTGGGGAGTCTCCTCTGGAAAGATTTCAAGCATGCTTGGACATTGTTGCTTTAACAGTGAAGGCCCTTTCCAACCCTCACCATGCTGAGATTCTGTATAATCATCACACTGCATATTAACAGGTACCAGTTGCCCTCTACGGACAGCAGAGGAATTCTTTAGAAGCATCAGTTACCCCAAGTGACTTCACCTGGACTTTGGGTACCCTGTACCACCTCCACCATTACAGCTGTGAGCAATATCAAAACTGTTTCAAAGACTCCAAAGATAAAATCAAAACCTTGTGGCATAAAAAAAAAAAACAACTTGATTTTTTATTTTGCACGTCTGTAACGAGTCCAATCCGATGGAAGGGATCTGAAATTCCCTGCTGCTTTGTTAAGGGTATCAAAACAAGGTTCAGGTATTAGAGAGGTCATGGATTGCTTCAATGGTCAACTTTTGTTCATGCTAAATCACTTGTGAGATGAAGGTTAACATGTTTCTGATTTGAAGATGGATGCATTTCACAAAATGCCACCGTGGACCTACTGATATTGTTTCTCTCAAAAGCTTGTAAGACTTTTTTGGGAAAAGAGTCCACTTAGAACTTTGAGAACTACATCACAGAATGTTAGGAGTTGGAAGGGACCTGTAGAGATCAAGTCCAATGCCCCCACCCAAGCAGGATCACCTAGGACAGGTCATACAGGAAGCCAGCCAGGTGGGTTTTGTGAGTCTTCCAAGGAGACTCCGCAACCTCTCTGAGCAGCCTGTTTCAGTGCTCTATCACCCTTACCATAAAGATATATCTTCTCAGATTGAGGTGGAACATCCTGTGTTCCAGCTTAGAACTGTTGTCCCTTGTCTTGTCACTGGGCACCACCAAAAAGAGACTGGCACCTTCATTTTGACACCCACGTTCATAAGACCCACTCTCATCCTTCTCTTCCCCAGACTAAACAGCTCCAAGTCTTTCAGACGTTCTTCATAGGAGAGATGTTCCAGTCCCACAATCATCCTTGTAGCTCTCTGTTGGACTCTCACTGGCAGGTGCCTGTCTCTCTTGAACTGGGGAGCCCAAACCTCGACACAGTATTCCAGGTGTGGTCTCACCAGGGCATAGCAGAGCAAAAAGAGAACCTCCCTAGACCTGCTGGACACAGTTTCCACAACATACCTCAGGATGCCACAAAGACACATCACTGTTTCCAGTTATAACATGCTAACGATACTTTGAAAGTAAGGATAGGGAATAGAAAGATTTTGCAGTATCAGTTAAATGTTTAAGTTCTTATTTCCTGATAGTTTTCTGTGGCTGAAACCAATTTGTAACCAGAAAGTGAAGTTCTCCCACAGACATCTCAACGTTTGCATTTTCAGTGAGAAAGTTACTGTTAAATGTTCCTGAAGTTACTTCAGTCCTTTAAAAGAAATAAGTCACACTATAGCCCTTAAAGAAACAGCTTTTTTACATTCAAGAATGAAGCATCTCTAACATAAAACCTCTCAAGAGACATCTGATCATAGGTGACAGCTGAAATCAATCATGTCATGTTACAGAGTATTTATCTGAAATCTCCTGTTAACTGATCCACACCTGCCAGTGGAAAAGGGAGTACTCCATTTAACACTGCTATAGCCACCCTTAAAGAAGCCCCAGATCCCCCTTCACTGGTGGGAGTTCAGGCAAGTAAATTGACTCTGTAAGTTAAAGGGTTTATTTATTGGGTCTGATTTGGGTTTTCTAGTATTTGCCTTCAAGTACCCCCAGGCAGTGAATTTAATGCTACCTATGCTGACACTTTACTCCATAGCTACAGAGCTGCTAGAGTTAGATAATGGTTGGGTTCAATGATCCTAAAAGTCATTTCCAACCAGAATGATGCTATGACTCACTCTGTGGCAGATGACTGTGCCAGAACAATCTGCTGAACCTGTGGACAGAGACAGTCTGTCCACAGACAGGCCCTAGCACCACAGCCTTCTCTCTCTCTCTCTCCCTCCAGAGAACAGAATCTCCACACAGAATGAAGGTAACACTGAATTATGCTTGAAAGTGTTGCAGTCTTGAGGACAAATGATGCACAGAGTTCATCACCAAACTTCCAGGATGTGCCATTTACCTCCCAGTACCCTGCCCCATGAACATCTTGCTGCCCAGAAGTCAAACTGGAGTGGTGGATCCTCATAGTACCGCTAGAAATATTAGCATTGTGAGGTGAATAGCACCTAAAGCAGCTACTGGGACACTCCAGTCTCAGACTAGTCTGGGAAACTAGTGGCAAGATAATTATTGTGGATGAGAGAGTAGTAATAGAAAGGAAAGGAGACCAAGTCCAGCTTCCAAGAGAGACAAAGCAACTTAAAGAACTGAGTATTTCCCCACAGATATTTAACTTAGCTATATTACCAAAAGAGAGTTTGTTTGCTCATGTGGTGTCATTTGTTAAACCAGAAAGTAAAAGCATTCACACTGGACTACCTTAGATATCACCTCTGAAAGGATTTCTGTCTGTGAAAGTTTCCTGGTGTAGAAGGCAGAATCTGAATCCAAAGAAACCACATTAGCAAAAGCTGTTCTAGTTTGGGTCTAGTTAGTACAGCAGAAGAGATTTGCAATAGATTGAAAGTGCATTCCAGCTCAGAACGAGGCCCATGTTCCATGCAGTCTTCTACAGGGCAAGAAAAAAACATGATAGCAATGCCTGCATGATAACATTTTAAGCAAATAAAAGCAGAAATAAAGTTTAAACCCTTGGGTTTCTATTTTTATGAAAGCAGAAAGCAATGCGTTCAGAGGAGAAGCACTAAAAATTGGCACAGAGGCCAAGGGTGGTTCCAAAGTAACCTCCCTACAAAGCTGGGATGTTGTGGTCCACAGTTTCAGAGCCAAGCCCTTTAGACCACTGAACAGTGTCACATTGTGAAACCAGCAGCAGCTCTGCTTTGCCATCAGCAGACTGATAAATCTCTAATGAAAAACAGCCTTGGAAGGAGAGCTACATCTCATTCTCCCTTAAGCTGCTTCCATTACATTTCAACAACTTCAAGTTCCACCCTGAAGTGGCACATCTGGTTGCAGTGGCAGCCCAGGCGTGTACAGCCTGGCTTCTTCAAGGGGACTTCTGTGGCAAATGTTGCCTACTGTTTGAAGGATCCACCACTTTAAAACACTTGACAAAGGTGGGCTGTGGGATGCACAGATGAAACAGAAATGACAGTGAATTCCTGGTGCTTTGGTGTAGAAGCTAGAGGCCAGGCAGGCTGGCATCAGCTGACAACAGTAGCAAGCATGTATGGCTAAATGTCTAAATCCTACCCTAAAATATCCCAAGGCAAAAAAAAAAAAAAAAAAGTAGGAAAGTAAATTGAAATAAAACAACATTTTGGTAGTCACCTCCTAGTGCTTTGAACAGCTGAAGTTCCTAAATACATCCCTGCCCCTCCAAAGCCACACTTTAAAGAAAAATACACTGTACCTAATAACTGCACATTAAAGGGGGGGGGAAAGATTCATATGTCTACCTTGATCTCCAGGTGAACAAAGCCCTGATTTAGATCTCCACGTGTTTTACATCTTCCAGGTCTCAGATAGGTATTTCTCAATGTTTTTTTTTGGAGGGAGGGAGGAATTCCTGAAACTTTTTTAACATTTAACTGCTTTCCATTACCATTTTTATAAACAGACCTTAGAAGCAGGGAAGGGCAGAGTCTTCAAATGTTTCTAAAGGCTTTAAGTGCTAAGAATAATACCTGCTGCAGTGGAAAAAAAAAAAAAAAACAAACCACTGCTAGGTCCAGAGGCTTTGGTATCAATGATCATTCCTTTCTCTCCCATAAAGCTGATCTTGAAAGGCCCTGAGCAGACCCTGAAGAGGCAAGAGCCCTACTGCATTCAAAATACATGGCCAATGGAATGGTCTTAGCTGTCCAAGAAAAGAAGGGACATTTTAGCACATGTACAATAGGGTCATAATGATGTTCCCCTTGTTCAAAACAGCCTAAAATCATCTTTACATCCAGCCCATTTACATCTGTCTTAGCAGCACATAGTAGCTTGTACAAGCCACTGGCTAAATCCCCTGCATTGCTTCTAGATCACAAGTGGCTTCCAGCCAGCTGATACAAAGAAGATTGAAAAGATCAAACCTATCTCCTTCCCTTCCATTAGTAATATCCTACAACAATTATTATCTCCCAAAGGACAAGGAATATATGGCTTGCAGTTCTTTTCTCTAGCTACTGCTATGTGCAAGGAGAAAGACTCACCTGAGTGAACAAAACAAAACTCAGGGCACTGGTGAAACTCTGGACTCAGGCAGTCTCTCCTGTGTAAGCTCTGCAGGCAAACAGCTGACATAACAACACAACAGCTGAATGGTGTGGCTCTGTGCTTCACGGTTGCACTGAAGATTTCAAGAGCAATTGGATGTTGTACTCAGATGGCTAAAGACAATCACTCATCTTCCCTCTGCAAAAAAAACAAACCCAAAGTCCCTATGCAACCCATCAGGAAAACAAAAGCCTTTTCCCAAAACTGAAATGCCCAACATAAAGAATGCAGAGAAAGTGAAAATCTCAGGAGCCACTCAGAAGCCAGTCTTTGGCAGGAGACAGGGCTAACTCCCTGTCTTGAGCACACACGACATAAGGCAGTCTGCCAGCACACTCAGTCTGTAGCTAAATCAATTGTTTGAGGTTAGCTCTAGAAGGGCAAGGCTGGGATGATGCGTTACACAGCAGCCATCCAGACCTCAGTGAGGGTGGATGTCAGACAACCCTGCCACTGCCACTCTCACAGTGGGAACTAAGGGACAAGAAACTTCTTTTTAAGATTCTGCTGTAGGTCAGAAAAGATGGAGAGTCACAGATCTCAGCCATTTAAGCATCTACCTCTTGCTATAGGGGCAAAAAAAATAAGAAGTTCAAAATATTCCTGGAAAGATCTCAGTGAATCAAGTCAGCAAACTTGATATCCACAAGATGAAGATTTTGCCCTTAGGCCTGTGAGGGTAGTTAGTGTTCCATGATAATGGTGACTACTATCATGCAACTGGCATTTCTTCACAGACATTTCAGTTGTTAAGGTGAAGAATCAGGTTGTTCAAAGATTTCTCCAGATTTAGCTTTGGAAAAGCCACACTTTTTTCTTCCTCTTCTTGCCCTCCATATGTGAACTTCAGGAAGAAGAGTCTTTCCATCTCATGTTCTCCTTTCTTTCTTCTGAGCAGGCTCCCCCACAGCAGCACTTACCACAGTGACAAATGAAGCAATAATAGGGTTAGTCATTTAACTCCTTGCATCCTACTTAAAAATCACCCTAATTACTGTGTAATGGGTCCACAGAGGCAGAAGAGTCTGGGTGAAATCTACCCGCAGGGCACCGGTATAGTTCATCTGTCCCTTTCCTAATAGCACTCTAAAGTTCACCCTTATAAACATGTCACCCAGCCTATAATTAAGTGACTGGTCATTAGGTAACATATGTGGTACCTGTGGGTCACATATCAGTCAGCTGGTGATGGATCTTTACCCAATAGCTGTGCAGAAGCAGGTCCATAGCTCTCTGTCACCACAGCACCACTCTCCACTCTCAGCACACACACACAAGAGTTCGTGTAGGTGAGGGTTTTTTAAGCAATAAACTCTGTTTGTGAAGGGTGAGAAACTCAGAGGAAGAGGGAATGGAAGGTCTGTCACAGCTCAGTCTTTGAACCAGCAGCATGATTAAAAGTGGAGATTTTCCTTTCTATACTGCAAGCGGTCTGGTTCCTAAAGCACTCCTCATGCATTGTGACAGGTGGATTTCCCATTCACACACAAAATGCCACCAGACTATTAATTGCTATACTTTATAAATTGCAAGAGGACATCCTGGATGGTGAATGGCCAAGAGCAGCCCTGAGGAGAAGGACCTGGGGGTCTGGGTTGATGAAAAGCTCAACATCAGCTGACAGTGTGCACATGCAGCCCCGACAGCAACTGTGTGTTGGGCTGCAGCAAGGGCAGCATGGCCATCAGGGCAAGGGAGGGGATTCTGCCCCTTTGCTCTGCTTTCCTCAGACCCCATCTGGAGTACTGTGTGCAGTTCTGGAGCCCCCAACACAAGAGGGATATGGAACTGTTGGAGTCAGTCCAGAGGAGGGCCACAAAGATGCTCATAGGGCTTCAGCAGCTCTGCTATGAGGACAGACTACAAGAGCTGGGGCGCTGCAGCCTGGAGAAGAGAAGGCTTCGAGGAGACCTTGCAATGGCCTTTCAGAATCTGAAGAAGGCTACAGGAGGGCTGGGGAGGAACTATTGTCAAGGTCTTGTAATGACAGGATGAGGAGTAATGGGTTTAAACTGGCAAAGAGGAGATTCAAACTAGATGTCAGGAAAGGGTCCTTTACAATGAGGGTGGTGAGACACTGGCACAAGTTGCCCAGGGAGGTTGTGGTTACTCCCTCCCTAGAGATGTTCAAGGTCAGGTTGGATGAGGCCTTGAGAGACCTGTTCTAGTGGGAGATGTCCCTGCCTATGGCAGGGAGTTGGAACTGGATGATCTTTGAGGTTCTTTCCAACCTAAACCATGCTCTGATCCTCTTTCCTGGTCATATTTAAACAAAGCTCCAGGGAGACCTTATTGTGTCCTTCCAGTACCAGAAAAAAACCTACAAGAAAGCTGGAGGGACTGTTTACAAGGATGTGGAGCACTAGGATAAGGGGCAATAATTTTAAAACAGAGAAGAGTAGATTTAGATTGGATATTAGTAAGAAGTTCTTTACTACAAGGGTGGAGGAACACTGGAACAGGTTGCCCAGGGATATGGTGGAGGCCCCATCCCTTAAGACATTCAAAGTCAGGCTTGATGAGTCTCTGAGCAACCTCATCGAGTTGGCAATGTCTGTGATTACTATAGGGGAGTTGGACTGGGTGAGCTCTAGGGGTTCCTTTGAACCAGTGCATTCTGTAGACATGCAAGGCCATGATGGACAGAGGTAAAAAAACAAGAGATAAAAAGCACAAGCCAATGTATCACTGCTTTAATCAAGAACACTGGGAGACTGCCAGAGGTCCATCTGACAAACTACCTTGTGTCTGAATGAACTACAGAGTCAGGTCAGCTGAGCTGTTCACCACTGTGGGCACACGTACAAAGAAATACAGCCAGCTTCATTGCAACTCCCTTCCTTGGCCAAAGTAGATACCAAAACAAGACCAAGACATTCAACCTTTCCTCTAACTGCACTGCCCAGGGAGGCTGTGGATGCCTCCTCCCTGGGAATGATCAGGGCCAAGTTGGATGAGGTCTTGTTCAGCTGAGTCTAGTGGAGAGGCATCCCTGCCTATAGTGGGGAGGTTAGAGTAGATGATATCTGAGGTCATTTCCAACCTAAGCCATTCTGTGATTTTCACCAGGTTTTCTTGCCCCCAAGAAGCAGAAAAGGACAGGTCACATGAAATATTGAAGTTCAGTCTCAAGTCCTAGAAACCCTGAGACTCCTATTCCATAAAAGAACTGAATAACTTTGTGTGGCTTAGAAGTTCTCTGAACTGACGAGAGAAAGAAAATTAAACTCCCTGAGGAAGGCCCACAGAGGCAGTGCCACGTAGCTAGAAAGTCTTGCAACCAATTTTCTGTGGGTACAAGAGGACTGTAACCCTGCCTGTGTGCTGTGGACACTGTTTTCAAGGAATTTACTTGTACCTTCTATGTTCTTGGATGCAGCAATGCAGTGAAGAGCTGGACCACACAGATTTCCAGATGGTAAATGAGATTTGAGTTAAGCTTTTCTGGGTAAGTAAATTATAAAGGAAAGGAAAAAAGGGGAAAAAGTAATCAAGAGATCTCGTGCCCACAATGTTTAAAGGTTTATAATTGCTGGTTATTACCTCCAAGGAGGGTGCCCAAAGCCATGATATTATGGCCAACAAACAAGACCTTGAAATCAGCTCTCTGACCCCAACTGTTGAAATGTGCTGTAACTACCACATGTATTAACCTCTCCTGATGTCTCTTCTGGCAATGCACTTCTGCTTGATGTTCAGACAAACCACTCCAGCCACCCACAGTTTTGGTAACACAGGAAATGAAGGATTTGGTGAAAGCTTTAGGATGGTCAACAAATTCCATGACCAACATTCCAAGATCAAGAAGAGGCATATACCCATCAATGGCTGATTTACCCCCGTGTATTTACAAATGTAATTAAATGTAACTGGGGGGGAGGGGGTGTGTAGTGTCATTACTTGCATTGTGAAGTAAAACAATGTATTTTGACTCAAATCACTCCAAAAGAGAGCAGAGATGAAGAAATTTTGCCTCCAAAAGAATCTGATTTTTCTGAAGTCTGCAGCCAAGGAAGGGATGAAGTCTAAAGAAATGCATTTTTCTTTTGTCTGCTTAGTGGAGAAGATGCCTGCCCCTCTGGGCAAGACCAGGACATGGACTCCTCCAAACACTACCCACCTGATGCTCTTACTGGACTGCAGGAACTTCATAACCAATTCTATTAGCTCCTGCATTCTTCACTCCAAGATCCTGCTGCTCTTGTATTCTCACAACGTGCACATTTTACCAAATTCTCACAGGATGTTTGGAAGGGACCCAAAGAGATCAAATCCAACCCCCTCTGCCAGAGCAAGGCCATACAATCTAGCTCAGGTCACAGAGGAATGCATCCAGACAGGCCTTGAAAGGCTCCAGAGAAGAAGACTCCACAACCTGTCTGGGGAGCCTGTGCCACTGCTCTGGGACCCTTACAGTAAAGAAATCCCCCCTTGTGTCGAGCTGGAACCTCCTGTGCTGCAGCTTCCGTCCATTACCCCTTGTCCTATCCCAGGGCGCAAGTAAGCAGAGCCTGTCCCCCACCTGACCCTCAGCCCTCAGATGTTTGCAAACATTTATTAAATCCCCTCTCAGTCTCCTCCAGACTAAGCAGCTGCAAGTCCCTCAGCCTCTCCTCACCAGGCAGCCCTCCAGTCTCCTAATCATCCTCATAGCCCTCCACTGGACTCTCTCCAGTAGATCCCTGTGCCTCTTAAACTGGAGAGTTCAAAACTGAATGCAATACTCAAGTTCTTCAGTCAAAGACAAGATAAGCTAAGGAGAGTAACCTTGAATGACATCAACAAATATGATTCCTAAATTTAAAAGAGCTCAGGAAAAGCAGAGCTCAAAGCTGCTAAGAAGGACTTGTACAGAGATGCCTTTTGTCCTGGCCTCTTGCTCTGTAATGTGTCAATACCATAATTTGAAATACTGTTTGCAAACAGTAAATACAACTTTTGCATTTCAAGTTATCCAGTGAATAACTCAAAGCTTTTTACTTGTGGCTCTTTTACCTCTGGGTCTAGCATCAATCACCCTGTGATGGATAGGCATCCCATACCGAGGTCATTCCTACCTCCACTGCTTATTGAACTGCAACAGCTCATCCTCATTGAACACTGACGGCTGATCTATATGATTCAGGTCCAATCAGAACAGTGATTTTTCAGTGTTAAGGACTCTTCCACCTGACATAGTTGTACTGAGACTATGAAGGATTGAAGTGGAGAACAGGAAAGCAGACCTCAGGTAAGATGATTATCCGGCTGTGTGTTTTCACAAAACAACTCTGCACCACATGTCAAAGTGGTCCCTGGCTAAGGGGAGAGGGGAAAAGAGAGGTGGGGGAAAAAGAAAGTCTGTCATAGAGTGTCTATGTTGCTTATTGGAGAGCATGTGGCTTTATTTGAGCATGTACTTGAACTAAATCATTAGAACAATTTCTCTTCAAGAGTCTGATTGTTAACTGGCACGTGCAGGAGTGGAGCAAATTAAACTTAGCCTTTGGCATGGTGGAATATGAAAAGCCACATTTAAGGAGAGCACAGAAATGCAGAATGGCACAGAGAATGAGTATGCACAGAGAAGTAAAGATGTTTGACAGAAAAGGATAGACTCAGCAAGATCATTTACTGTTCAAGTGGAGCCTGAGTTAAGGAAGGCTGCTCAGAAATCTCTAAGTAAGGAGACACATGATCTTCTTTCCAAGGAAAGAGGAAATCTGGGAAGGAGATTCTGAACAGTACTCTTTTTTTTTCCTGTATAAGTTGGTAGGGACATCATACACAGTCAAAGGATTATGCTGATCATAGAATTAAATAGGTTGGAAGAGACCTCCAAGATCATCCAGTCCAACCTAGCACCCAGCCCTAGCCAATCAACTAGACCATGGCACTAAGTGCCTCACCCAGTCTTTTCTTGAACACCTCCAGGGACAGTGACTCCACCACCTCCCTGGGCAGCCCATTCCAATGCCAATCACTCTCTCTGCCAACAACTTCCTCCTAACATCCAGCCTAGACCTCCTCTTGAGTTGTGCCTCGAGGCACAACTTGAGGCTGTGTCCCCTTGTTCTGTTGCTGGTTGCCTGGCAGAAGAGACCAACCCCACCTGGCTACAGCCTCCCTTCAGGTAGTTGTAGACAGCAATGAGGTCTGCCCTGAGCCTCCTCTTCTGCAGGCTGCACACCCCCAGCTCCCTCAGCCTCTCCTCACAGGGCTGTGCTCCAGGCCTCTCACCAGCTTTGTTGCCCTTCTCTGGACACGTTCCAGTATCTCAACATCTCTCTTGAATTGAGGAGCCCAGAACTGGACACAACATTCAAGGGGATCTCCTATCTAAAAAGAAGTGAAGCAAAGTCCAAAGAAATAAATACATGAGTTGAAGATAATTTGCCTTAGGATTTTATCCTTGATTAGATGCATCCATAACAGTATCTTTTCCAAGTCAATAATAGAACCCATTACCCAAGCTGCAATTACTTCCTGTGCCAGTGAGGTGGTCTAACTGCCTTTTTCTGTCTCTCTCTACTGTATTCAATGCTGCACATCTTCTTGCCACGCAGTTGCCATGTCCTGAGAAATATCCTAGCTGAACGCATGGAAATGCTGATCCTCAAGCTCCATTTAAGTTTAAGCTTGACTTGCTTACATAGCTAGGAAAGTGATGTGGTAAGATCTGAGATTTCAGCTGCCCAATAAGAGCTGGCTGTCTACTCTCCCCTGTGGTTACAGCTGTTCACACTGGTCTACTGCAATGAGAGGAAAATGGAGAAATACAAGAGACTGACATAAGGAAAGGCAATGAAGGAAAGCATTGTCCTGGTGTGGTAAGCACAGCCAGAAAGACATTGGGAGTTGCCTGGAGTGGGACATAGAGGGACTGATTCTTTACTGCCTGCATCCTGTCTCATTACTTCTCTGCAAAGGGGATGCTGTTCATTATTTACACAAGCATAGGTGGCCACACAGAGACAAGGCAAGATGTAATACAGCCTTCAGAAAGGAAACTTCTGCAATTCATTCCCCATTTTAACAGTAGCTCACTGGGTGGTCTCGAGCCATAATGACAAGCATAGCCAATACTCTCTCACACAGCCTTTCCAGGGTCCAGCCACTCCATAGCAAAATATTTGCACTTTCCTAGTTGAACAATACTTTTAAAGTATAATGCATTTGGTGTCATTAATGTTTAAGATTATTTTGCCTTTGTTTTGCTGTGTTCAGCAAGAATTCTGTGCCCTTAGCTACTTACAAAGGTCTCAAAAACAACTACTGCTCTGTGGAATAGAAATATGTCATCGTTCTCACTTTACGGACCTGAAGAGAGCCTATATATGTCCACAGAGCTGTGGGTCTTGTCTTCTCATGTGCCTGTCCTCTGCACAGAGTGCCTTCTCCAAGCTTACATCCATGTGAAAAGCTGCCAAATCCTTTGGGAACTCATGATCTTTCACTGCTTCCCCAAAAGAACTCAGCTTCCATACTAGAAGCTATGTATAAGATGGCCATACAGACCATGTTTCTGCCTCTTTTGTCTTAAACGTGCCCATTGGACACATTAAAGAGGACTTTGATAGGATTTTTCCCCCTATTTTTCCATGGTACCAGTCTGTGGGCAGGTGTTTATTTTATTTATTATTCTGCTAAGCACAGCATTCTCTGCAGCCTTCGGGGAAGGGGAACAGGGAAGAACAGCATCAACTTCCAAGAAAATAGCAAAAACTAATAACCACCCTTCTGAATTTTAATCCATGGCCAACCCAGAATAGCTCACTTCATACACTCTTTGCAGTTTCGATGAGAAGGGAAGGTGCTTAATTCTAGAATCACATGAATAAGGGGAGCACATCAATAACTTTGAATTAAAACAGATTCTTAAAGATTGCTCTGAAAATAGAGGCCAAAAGGGTTTCTTGCAGGAAGTCTGGATTAAAGCACAACTCATAGTTCTCATGTGGATGTGTATTTTATAGAAGTTTCCTTTTCAGCTTACACTGTAGATCAGATCATTGGCAGAACAACTTTCTGGAATAGATCTGTGATAAAATCCTTCATATGAACATGTTAATCTTCAGACCATATCCACAGGGTGGTACTGTGGATGGGCAGCTACATTTGCTGTTCATCACTGAAATATTCCAGTTGGAAAAGACCCTCAGGATCACCAAGACCAACAGAGAACCCTATTCTACAAGGCTCATCTTAAACCATATCCCCAGACAGCACATCCAAATGACTTTTATTCACATCCAGGGTTGGTAATTCCAATGCCTCCCTGCACAGCCCATTCCAATGCATGACCACTCATGCTGGAAATTTTGTTTCCTGTCCCGTGTTAGGATGGATCCCTTTCCTGGTAAACTCATTACTGCAGAGATTTTTTTAAAAGTCAGGGAAAATGGAATTGTACTTCTTATAGTTTAAACTAAAATATTACAATATAAAGAAAACAAACTACTACAGAAATATAATAACCTGAAGAAAGATGGGGAAGGGGTCAAGCGGTGACAAAGCAGCAGCAGCCAAAATAGCAGTGGGGGAAGATAGCAGCGGGCACAGCAAAAGCAGCAAGGCAAAGATACAAGCTGTGCTTCCAGACATAAAGCTCTTGATGCTCCAATGAAATTATATTAGCTTATCCATTGTTGCCATTATGTGGCCTATCCCTACAATGTTCACTTCTCCACTCAGAGCTTCCACTTCTAAGTTACTCTGTTCCAAATTCTTTTTTATGTCTGAGCTCGAAATCTAGCTCAAACGGCCACATCCAGTCTAAACCTCCCCAGTCACAGCTTGAGGCCATTCCCTCTTGTTCAATCACTATTTACCTGTGAGAAGAGACCAGCACCAACCTCTCCACAGCATCCTTTCAGATAGCTGCAGACAGTAATGAGATCTCCCCTCAGCCTCCTCTTTTTCAAACAAAATAGCTCCTGTTCCCTCAGTCACCCCTTGTGAGATTTATCCTCCGGATGCATGCAGCTGGCTGTCATGTGCTCAGAGGCAAAAAGGCAAGAGTATTTGGGCACAGCCATTTAGTGCTTGATGCCAACACTCCTGGTTGATACCAGGCACTAACACACTCCTTAAGTGTCCATGCAACCCTTCCAATGTTATACTCGTGCAAAGAGGTTAGCTTGCAAACACCACCAGCACCTCAGCATTCATCTTGGTTTGTCCTTTCCATCTTCTAGCTATATTAATTTTACTGCAGGTGAAAGTTATGAGTTTATTTATGCAAAAGAAACCACCAAATAATTAAGATGACTGCAACACTTCCACATTTTTGGGAGTCTACCAGCACAGAATCAAAAAGTAGCACAGCACAGGACTAAAATAGAATCTGCAACCCAGAATTACTTAATTTTGTCAGGAGAAGTGAGTATACTTCTAAATACCATTACTGATGTCCAAACTGCCAAAGGATTACAGGCTTTATGCACCTGAGTTTAGGTAATTACAAACAGCTACTCTGCCATTTTGCTCTTTTTGAGTCTTTAAACAGGCTTATTGCAATAGGTTGAAAAATAGAGTTTCACTGAGATGAAAGTTTGAAATTCCTTTTACTTTCTTATCTTCCCATTTGAAATTGTAACAATATGTATTTTCTGTATCACTCTGAACTTTCACAGGCAAAGATGCTGGAAAACATTGTCTAGAGCATACTTTGGCATTGCCTACAGATATAGAATCAACCAGGTTGGAAGAGATCTCCAAGATCATCCAGTCCAATTTATCACCCAGCCCTATGCAATCAACCAGACCATGGCACTAAGTGCCTCATCCAGGCTTTTCTTGAACACCTCCAGGGATGGTGACTCCACCACCTCCCTGGGCAGCCCATTCCAATGCCAATCACTCTCTCTGTGAAGAACTTCCTCTTAACATCCAGCCTATACTTGCTCAGGCACAACTTGAGACTGAGTCCCCTTGTTCTGTTGCTGGTTGCCTGGCAGCAGAGCCCAACCCCACCTGCCTACAACCTCCCTTCAGGTAGTTGTAGATGGCAATGAGGTCTGCCCTGAGCCTCCTCTTCTCCAGGCTGCACACGCCCCACTCCCTCAGCCTCCCCTTACAGGGCTGTGTTCCAGGCCTCTCACCAGCTTTGTTGCCCTTCTCTGGACATGTTCCAGTATCTTAACATCTCCCTTAAATTATCCAAAGAGACTAATGGCTTTGACATCATAGTTACAAAGTAATATTTGTGAAGGAACCAAAGAGAGGTGAGGCAGGATGATCTGTAGGTAAATGCACATAGAGAAGAAATAGGATATTGCTATCCAAATATTCTAAGGCTCCTGTGCAATATTATTCTTATATGTCTAAATAAATGTGAATATGGTCCCTGACAAAACCAGACTGGTCTCAAAACAGGTGTGCTAGCTTGAGCCTATCTGGGATATTTTAGTGAGAAGAATTAGATCATAGGCTGTGAAAAGGAAACAATGGTGATGGGTACTGCACTCATAGGTTTTCTGAGATGTATATAAACAAGAACTCAAATAATAGAGAACAGAGCTGCTCTCTGGCTTCTGGATGCCTCCCTTCTCTCCCTAACCTGCTGTGTAACTAATCCCTCTGCTTCCTAACCTCCCTGTCCAATTCTCCAAACTCACCTTGAACTTAAGGCAAAGTCTGGGATAAGGGAGAAGGGTGGAAAGGAGGTGAAAGGGTGGTTGGGAGCCCCTCCTGGGGACTCTGATTTCTGTAAGGGCTGTTGTGTTTCCTGTATTACCTTTTCAACTTGTTTATTTCTGTCTATAGCTGTAGAGATCGTAAATATCTGCCTGTATATTGTGCTAAGCTGTAAATAGAAAGCTTCATTCTTTAATTTCCAGCTGGGCTGAGTCTAGTCTGGGTGATTTTCTTAAGTGTGGGAGGGGTGGGTAACACCCAAACCATCACAACAAGCAACATGCAGGTTCATATGGGTTGCAATAATGGCCAAATCAGCAAGATCCAGACACTGTGCATAGCATATAAAGTGCAATAAAGGTAGAGAGTTACAGGTAGTCCAGATGAGGGGGGAAATGTTATAAACACTGAGTTTGAGTTTGGTTCTGTGTGGATTTTTACACTAACGGTACAAGATCTCTGGTGACTCCAAGCTATGAGAATAATCTTATCTTCAGCCCTCTCAAAGAGACAAACTGCATTAGTCCAGCACACAACACTAGCCTGGTGAATGAGCTGTTTCTTCACTAAGAGATTCTATGTAAACATGAATAATCCATGCACAGACAAGACAAAAATGGCAACCCTTGCCACAGCCAAAACACATCATTTTGCCTACATTAAAAAGTACAAATAGTTTTATTTCATTGCTGGAGTTAGGCTTGACCCAAACCCAAGCTCTCTGCAGTGAGGTCTGTTAATAGCCACATGGCTATGGAGCTGGTGTCAACTGTGTGCAGTTTAATAGACTGTTGGGTTGTTGCTGCCTTTAGTAAGTGATTTGCAAGGTTTGTCGAGTCACCTATGAAGCAGGAGGGTTGCATGAAAGCCATTATCTGACATGCAGCTTAACACACTCTGTTAGTCACAGTGCTATAAAAAGAGGAGCACTTTGATAAAGAAAGGGTCAAGATGTCAAAGATGATCTCCCGTTATATAGCATTAACACGCTTCCAAGCAGAGAAATTGCTTTCTACATCACAAGTCTTCCAGGAGGCCATGAACATGTGTGGTGCTCTTAGGCACAAAGGACAGAGAAGGGAGAACTGGAGACAATTCCAACATCATCGCACAATGAACGTCAAGAATTTGGGCAAATACCACTTCAACTCAAATTCTGAACAAAGGATGCAAAGGATCATCTCTGAGACTCTTCTCACTGGTGTTGCAGTACAGATATGCCGCAACTGAATGCAAGCTTCTGTCAGGGGTGATAACATACTATCTGATTTGCTCTCTTGCTCTGTCTGATGATTATTTACTGCTTCAGTCACAGCTCTAGCTAGCAGGTAAGCCCCACAGCTTTAAATGGTTTAGAGATGTCAGTGAATGCTTTAAGTGCTTTAAGATGACCCTAGAACAGTTAAGATGCAATAATCTTCTGAAGTGTTTAAGTGGCTTAGGTCACCAATAAGCTGCTCTCATGAGTTAATCAGGCAAGCAATGCAATTAGGACAAGAAGCTATTCACCAGTACATCCCAGTAAAGAAAGTCTCTTAGAAGTCCTGAAATCCCATGGGAACCAAACCATTTGTTTCAGCATTCACCAAATAACAAACACACACAGGCCAACCTACACTGATCTGGTGTTTAACTGTTACTAGTTCTGTGTTTTACACACCAGCACGGTTTTGTATTTCATGTGTTAGTTACATCAACTCACCAGTTGCACCCTGCAGAACACGGCATGCACTATACCCCACACAGACCATAGAATCAGTCAGGGTTGGAAGGGACCACAAGGATCATCTAGTTCCAACCCCCTGCCAGGGAGGGGCAGGGGGATCACCCTATCCTAGATCAGGCTGGCCAGAGGCCCATCCAGCCTGCCCTTAAATTCCTCCAGGGATGAGTCCTCAATCACCTCCCTGGGCAACCCATTCCAGGCTCTCACCACTCCCATGGTGAAGAACTTCCTCCTCATGTGCAGGCTGAACCTAACCATCTCCAGCTTTGCTCCATTCCCCCTAGTCCTGTCACTACTTGATATCCTAAAAAGGCTCTCCCCAGCTTTTTTGTAGTTTAACTGCTGAGGAATTCCCAGCCCAATTGCTACTTTTAGGAGAAGTGGCCAACAAAATATTTTTCAACAAGTTATCAAAATGTCAAAACTTGAAAAAAGAAAGAACAGCTGAAGCAGTCAGGCTAAAATGTTCTCCAAAGCTTCTCTCTTTACATACCAAAAATTACCTGATAAAATACACATTTCAAATTGCTTCCTCTTCTACTACAGCAAACAGTGGTCTCTAGAGTCACTACTGACACCACAAAAGTCCTATTAAATACACATTGTTCCAAAGTAATTGAAATTTCACTTCAATTCAGACTGATGCTCACATTTATTCTGTGTTACCTGTCCGGAGACAGATGACAAGAAAAGTCAAGCCAACAGATCACAATTTGGCTCCTACTTACTCCGATCTTGCAAAACTGAACACCTTCTATTATCATCATTTGACAATAAATTGACTAAGAATTCAGAGAGAAAAGGAAGCTTACCTAACCACCTAGTCATAGGTGATGCCACAAGAGTACGCAAGCAAATCAACAGGCTTCGCACTTAGTTGTGTCAATCTGCTAACAAGCCATTTCAGAGGCTGCAGGTCAAGTTACACATGTGATTTGGGAATCAGCCTGCACACCTAAAGTAGAAGTCTGGTCCTAATTTTCTATTACAAATTGCCAGTATAATGCAGGTTGACTCCCAGCTTATTGGAAGATGATTCATTATGGAAACGTCAGAAGCGTTTCAATGCGTTACGCAGGGTGCTAAGGTTAAAGAAGAGTATCACACCTGCATCACCTTTCAGGTCTTCACCCACCATCCCAATAGGGGCAGGCCAACATTTTAAGGAAATGGCCAAACAGATGACTCATGCAGGGCTGGCAGAACTTGCCTTGCTGACCCAGGGCATAAGGAATTCATCAGCCTCAGGACAAACATACAAGCAGAGATTTAATAGAACAGGCACAGCCATTTGTTGAGTCTGCTGAGTTTATCATGGGTACAGACTCCATCAATGGATGCATGAGCATTTTCTGGGACTCTTTTGTTTTTACAGTCTCCTTTCTCCTAATCAGAGGATTAAAATTAACAACCTCCTAAGCAGCTTGGGTTGCCAAGTGTCTCACCCAGCCTGACCGTAAGTCTGGGACAAAAAACCAAAAGATTTAAAGTGAAAAAAAATCAGGTTGGGAATGACCTTCGGCACTGATTGACTTCAGTGGAATGTAAATGATGGGCAGTAAATCAGGCACTGTGCACGCCGCTCAGTGAATCATACCATTCCCTTCAATCCCATCTAGGGGCAGAGACATAAATCCTCGCAGTTCAAGCCGGGCCATGAGCAGCCCTTTATATTTCCAATTAAAGATGTACTGTCCTTTGCCCAGCATTCAGTTGGGACGCTGCACATTAATATGGTAATCAGCAACCCAGCAGCGGGCCATGGGGGCCTCATTGTGTCCGCCACATTCATCCCCAGGCTTCCTCCCAGCTGGATGGAGGAGGGTTTGGTGTGACAGGCAAATCCCAAGAGATGACAGAGAACCCTTCATTAGAACTGATTTTAATGCCACGCTGCCAGTAGGCAACATGTTTTGATTATCAGGGCTTTCACGCTGACCCTCTGGGGCTGGAGGCCAGATACAGATGCTTCCCATCACTACACAAACAAGCCCACAGTCCTCTCAGTATGAATACCTATCAATCACCAGAACATCACCCCCAAGTGCTGCAGCTGAGAGCCTCTTTCTTATGGGAACAGCTTCACTCCTGGTCCATGAAATCATGGGAGGATGCAGCAGAGAGCAATCGATGACCCCATCGGTCAGAAGTATTAAGGGACATCCAGCCCTGCAACCACCACCAGCATTTCTCTGGGCCCTCTGGTGATGATGGTGAACAGAGGACCTGGATGGGACTTGTCCATAGGAGAGAGCCTAGCAGCAATGACCAACTCTGCTGTTGAGCCCTGCATGTCTCTTGTAATGCTGATGTGTGATAACATAACTCAGGGAAGAAACTAGGAAATACAGCAGGTGTCCACTTACTACACTGGTGTGAGAGATCATCTGAACGAAGATAAGTTCCAGCATATGACTAAGACAGTGAACACCCACAGACCTTCAAAAGCAACTGAAAGGAAGTGATTAACAACACAAGCTCAGGTTAAATGACTTGAGATTTTTGCTAATGGAAATGAGGGCTGTATGGACAGGACAAGTCCTATCATCCTATCACTTTGTGCAGTTGCAAGGACAGGCTCCCTGAAAATAAGAGCTGATATTTGTTGTTGTCCTCACTATTTAAGCATCAAGCTGTTTGAGGAATGACTGACCCCATCCAGTCAAGCATAGGTGAATGACCTTTAGAGCTTTGAGTAGAAGCTAACATAAGTAATTGACAACTAAAAAACATCAAAGCACTCAGCAAAATTTCTTTCACATGCATCTCATTGTTTAAACCTCATCACACTGATCCAGAGGTTTTTTTTGACCAGAGCCTTTTTGAAAGTGGATGAAAAGACTGTAAATAGACCCTAAAATTAGGGATTAACCTTGTTTGGAATTGACCTTGTCTTCAATCCCTGCCAAGATACACTTCAAGCAGTTCAGTCACAGCTCCAGAGGTAGTCTCAGGGCAAGACCTGGTGCTGTGTGATGGTTTGGTTGTCACCCATGCCCCCACTGTTATGAAATGCCCCAGACTAGACTCATCCCAGCTGGAAATTAAGAATGAAGCTCTACATTTACAGCTCAACACAATATACAAGCAGGTATTACAGTATAGACAGAAATATACAAGGTAAAAAACTAATACAGAAACACAACTCCCCTCCCAGAAACCAGAGACCCCAGAAGGGGCTCCCAACCACCCTTCCACCCCTCTAACTTGTCCCAAAGTTTGCCTTACATGCAAGGTGAGTTTGGAGGAGGTTTGGCCAGGGGGGGTTAGAAAACAGAAGGATTAGTTACACAGACAGCAGGTTAGGGAGAAAAGTACATGCACCAGCTGCACTCTGAGAGCAACTGTGTTATCTATGTTTGTGTTCTTGTTTTCATCCGTCTCAGCAAGCCTATGAGTGAAGCAGACATCACCATTGTTTCCTTTTCACAGCCTATCATCCAATTTCTCTCACTAAAACATCCCAGCTAGGCTCAAACTTGCACATGCTGTCAACAGTGGACAAAATGTAGATATCTGGTAGGTAAATCAGGACCTCCCTTTGTGGCTCAGATTAGGATTGCTAACTTCACGTGGCTAGGTTGAATGGGTGCCAGTTGCTTCTCTAGATTGTAGATTACAGTTTTGCTGGGGGTGGCGGAGTGTTAGCCTTGAATTCCTGTCTTGCAGATCAGCAGACAGTGGGTGTCTCTAAAAATATACAGTTTGCACCTGCAGTCAGCAAGTAAAACCTGTTTTACCCCCAGAAGCAGTGTTTGTAATCAAATTTCTTTTCAGGAATTTAACTTCAGGGAGAAATTCACCTTTGCTAGAAAGATAGAGCGAGAAATTCTGGATCCAAAAATGCCTCCTCCAACACTGGCCACTGTACCCCCACTCCACTCTCTTCAACACTCCATAGCTATTTTTAACATCTCATTTCCTCACATTATGGCAATTTACATACTTAAACACATCACATTAGCGTCCAAAATACAAACAAAGTGAGATAATGCACTGTAAAGAGAGTATTAAAAAAACCCTGCAGAAACACACACAGGAGCTTTTGGAAATCAGGCAGCTCTGTGAAGCAAAGCAGTTGTCCTGTACCAGCAATAGGAGGGTTTCTCAGCAACACTTTACAATAAAGCCGACTTAATGAGAGCAGAGCAGTGGTGTAATTCCTGTGGAATTGCATATTGAAAGCTACATTCATACCCAAGGAGCCCATCAGGAGCAGTATTGTTAGCATGAATGCTGAAGGAATTGCAAACTGAATTGCCATTTTGTTATCAAGTGCTTCCGATTGGCTCTATCCTGCCATCTGTGTCATTGCAAGGACGTGAAGTAGCACAGGTCCGAACTTGGGCATCTGAAAGGCGGGTCAAGGGGGAATTTTGGGCGACAGCATTCTCTGCTTCTCCACTGAAGCTCAGTGCACCTCCCTTCCTGTCACTGTGTGAGGAAGAAGGGCCACGATGGAAAGCAGTTTGCCAGGGACTGGGTAAGGCAAATCTTTTTCCCTTCAGCTAAGGGGCATCATCATTTACTGATCACCTACTGATCAACTCAAAGTAGAATACTGTTTATAAACAAGAGGCTGCAAATTATCTGCCTTTTAAGGTTCCTGCAGTCTTCTCTATTTCTTTGTGATACTACATGTTTTAAGGGTTAAATACATTAAAAGTACCCCAGGAAATAAGAAATATGCAAATTATGTTCACTTTAGCTCTAAAGAGAAGGAACAGATTTTAAATCTCTTTGAGTGACCTAGAAGCCTAAAACACTTTCTGGAACATCCAAATCACATATAATGTCACTGGCCTGTGACATAGGTGGTCACAGTGTTTAAACTCCAGTCAGGGTTCACATATATGTATGCTTTTCAATTAGACAGAAGCATAAAGCAATGCTCTAAAAGGGGGTTGTTTTTAACTTTCATTTATTTAGCTTCTGTTAGAGGAGTCATTGATTTCAAATCTTAGGTAAAGATTATCTTGTTCTATCACATTCCAGCAAATTGGATTTGGTTCTTCATATTAATTCCCTTTTCTGTCTGGATTTGCAATTCCTTTTCAGTCTTCAAGACTAAGAACTGCTGTAGTATTCCTCTCCTTACATTAGTACTGCCACGGTGGGATGCTTTGCAAGCAGAAAAGCACATCCTGACTCTTGGCATAGCCCTTACACCACTAATAATCTGGAAACTACACAGCAGTAGGTGTCCTCAACACCCAGAAGACACACCAGGACCGATCCATACATACACACTACAGCAAACCACAATACCTTTCATTTCCACTTCTTTTAAAGTTCTTCTAAGCTGACACTTCCCATTCTGTGTGTCTGTTATGGGCTCAAAAAAGAGGAGAGCAGGCACAGATGCATACTGCCACAGGAGAAAGTTTCTGCAAGCCAGGCATCTGTGAGTGCAGAGCACAGGTCTCCACCATGCTCAGCACCAAGCTGCTCCCTGCCCCAGGGCCACAGGAACAGCTGGGTGGCAGGGAGCAGCTGCACAGAATCACTGCTGACACAAGAATTCCAGCGCTGCTTCCCCTCAAAATCACAGTACCCAGATGCCAGCGACAGAATTGACCTCACACTGAATGTCAAAGTCTGATCATGCCCCATGAATTTCCCAATAGTGGTCATAGAATCATAGAATGTCAGGGGCTGGAAGGGACCTTGAAAGCTCATCCAGTCCAATCCTCCTGCCAGAGCATGGTCACCTACAGCAGATCACACAGGAATGTGTCCATGCAGGGTCTGAGTATCTCCACAGAGGGAGACTCCACAGCTTCCCTGGGCAGCCTGTTCCGGTGTTCTGTCACCCTGACAGGGGAAAAAGTCCTCCTCGTGTTTAAATGAAACTTCCTATGCCTCAGCTTCCACCCATCACCCCTTGTCCTGTCATGGGGCATCACCCAGCAGAGCCTGGCTCCAGCCTCCTGACACTCACCCTTTACATATTTGTAAACACTGATGAGGTCACCTCTCAGTGTCTCCTTTTCCAAGGTAAAGAGCCACAGCTCCCTCAGTCTCTCTTTGCAAGAAAGATCTGTAAAGCTGATGAGTCTTGAAAGTTTGCAATGTGTCATGCTTTATGGTGTGGCACTCCACAGAGCTATGAAATCATCAAATGAAATAGCCAGGGAAAGGATACACTTACCTGGTTTTGATTGAGATAAACTGATGTTCAAAGATCAGAGAATCATGGAATTGGCTGGAATAGACCTTTCAGATAGTCCAGTCCAACCACGAACTCAGCACTGCTGGGTCACCACTAAACTATGTCCCTCAGCATCACATCTGCACAGGTTTGAAATTCAGGGATGGGAACTCCATTTCCCTAGGCAGCCTGGTCCAGGGATCAACAACCCTTTCAGTGAAAAAAATTATTCCTAACATCCAGCCTAAACCAAACATTTTGTTTGAGGTTGAACAGCAAACAGTGGCAAAGGCAAGACAAAGACAGAACAGGCCACAACATTTAACAGGATGGTGCCAAACAGTACACCTGGAGTGAACGAAAGAGGGACCTGTCCTCACGGATGTGAATCCAGATTGTACTCCTGCCATGTTCAAAGCCATCGCCTGGCTCTGTCCTCCTGCAGTTTCTCTGTGGCTTGCTGTAGAGGTAGGGTCCATACCAAAGTGATAGACAGTGACAAATGCTGTGCAAATACCACACGCATTACCACTCTCATGCTGGGTGCTTAGGGGTCTGTTTCTTGACATCAGGTTGTATGACAGAGAAGAAGAAACAATGTTTTGGGAAATTAAATTCTTAACATTTACTGTACTATATATATAAAAAAAAGAAAAGTTTAAATATTTCCAGATCTACCAGACGAATTATTCAAACTAAGTTTACAGGTCTGCCTTTCCTATACATCACACTAAATCAGGAGGGATTTCACTGGACCTGAATGTAAATAATTGATGACCTAAAGGGAAATGCTCTTCACATACCCAAATCTAAAGAACAGTTCTCCCTCCAGCACCAACGTCCCAATTCGGCTAAGCACACACTTAATGTTGCAACCTCTCAGCTGAAGTATCACATATTAAAGAAAAGGAATTAGTCAACTCTAGTAGGGCTTAGGTCTAGTTCCAGCAACTGCAATAAATAAAACTTCCTCTAGCATAGCCATTACTCCCAGAACCGTGCCTACACCCACAATCATGCTGCCAGCATACACACAGGAGGTGTCCATCTTCCTCTCCACATTACTACAGCTGAGAACAACTTGATCCTGCTCCCCTCGCTTGTGAAAGTGTTGTACAGGCATCAGTGCAATGAAACTGAAGAACATTCTTAGATTGAAGCTGAGCCTTAACAGAAAGGTATTTGCTTGATAACTTCAGACAGAACTATTTCCTTTCAGGCATTTTCCCTCCTTCTTGGCAAGTAATTGAGCACCATCTCTCTAGCTCACATGCAGAGGGAAGAAGAGATTAACCCTTGTATTTAAAACACCTTCTAGCACAGTGTCTCTACCCAGGAATTTGTTGGGCTGCATTTTTGTGGGTCCCATAAAAAATAATCAGAGGATAGTCAAGCAAAAGCCAGAGCACTCCCTTCTTTTCTTCCCTTTGATAGAAGAGAAGGAAGCAGGCATCTTAGAAATTCTGCATTTCAAAGTTACCTTTTTGCCTTTTGTTGTGGGGGGGAAGGGTGGCAAAATCAGGCTATTTAAAGAATTGTCTGATGACAGTTTAAAAGGCTTTGGTTACACTGCCTGGGGGAGTTGAATAAAACAACTGTAATTCAAAGATAGTGCACAGGTTTGTGATCTGCCTTGGCTTGGCCTCTCTCTCTCTTAATTGCATCGTCCTTCTCATGGGGATTTCAAAGGAAGCTTCAGCACCTGAAATACTGATCCCTGCTTCTACGTTGGGAGCAAGTTCTACACCACAGTTTATGCATGTGCAGCTCAAATGAATCAACAGCACCAGTCTCAGGTACAAACCACAGGGCAGACGTATTTTGGCACTTCCTAAGTAGCCCACAGTAGAATATCCCACTAGGTTTTATTCCATATTACTCCTTGCAAACAGTATGCACATCAAATGCATGAAAGAAGCTAGAAGACACATGCACAACCTGGTGCTCAAGCCACAAAGGCCTCTAGTCTCTTTGCTATGTCCCATTCCCACCTGCTGTTGAAATCTTCAGCTAGCTCCTTAGCAGAGGGTTCATCTCATCTGCCTTAGGCAAATAAAACCAGGGATATCTACATACAGAAGCACCACTGAGAGTCCCTCCATGATCAGGAGGGAAAATGGTGCTCCAGAATGGTGCTCCTTCCAGTGGGGGCAGAGAGTAATAAATGTCATTCCAGGAGTGCCTGTTTGAGAACGCTTCAGACACAGTCTGTATATTCAGATGAATCTCACCCCTGCAGACTTGGGGCTAAGCCCCATGAGATCGAGCAGACAATCCACATGACTTTCAGTGGACAGAAACAAAAAAGCATCTACCTTACCTAGCATAACTGTGAGATTTGGATTTTTGTTGTTTGGGGGGGAGGGGCATTGGTACTGTTCAGGGTAGGGGGTGGAGGGAGGATTAATTGCTGTTGGCATTTTAGGGATTTTCCCAGCTAGCATCAAACTGCAGCTGAGTTTCAGGATGCCAGTTCTGTGCTCAGGGTTTGGGACACTCTGCACTACACTGACTAGTCAAGAAGTCAGAGCTCCCACATCACCTCACTGCTTCTGAAGAGCAGAATCTGCTGTCTTTTGCTTTCCTAGAATTTAATACTTCTGGCAGCTCTTGCTTCTTCAGATATTAGGACAACTCCTTTAAGCACGATGTCATGGTATACCTGAATAGGCCAAAATAGGCTTATACAGGTCCTGGTTTGCCCAGACATATTTTTCTACTCTCCCTCCTTCTGCTATGGGGAGAAGCAATTGCAGGAAAGAACACAAAGAACCTGGAGTCACTAAGGACCATGGCTTGCCCAGACTTATTTTGTTCCTATGTACATCCTGTGGTGACCAAGGTACACACACTTGGCTTGTGCCTGCCCTGTGCAAGGCCTATGTTTTTTCCCAAATTTGGGTAAAGCAAGCCTATGGCTGCACCTCATATGGTCAAGCTCAGCTAACTGCCATTCTGATTGGCTAATTTGTATCCAAAGGCCCATTAGTCTCAGGCTGAATTGATAAAGAGAGGTGAGCAGATAACACAATGTGCTCTGCTATTGTACTTGTGCCTGCTGCTGCCATTGCTCTCTGTCTCTGGCAGTGATTCTATCATTACCTTGCACAGCATTATCCTAAGCAATAAGCTAACTCTGCTGAACTGCCTGGAAACTGCCTGCTTTGAGTTTACCAGGAACAGACTTTAAATGCTTCCATGCAATAAGCCTGCATAGCCAGCGTGACATTGTGCCAAGACAACACATTGCAAGATATTGTACCTACAACTGAAAGTCTCCTGCCAACATGAGGAGCCCTGGAAGGAACACACAGCTCATCCAGAGAAATCAGGACCAAGTCAGATTGTCTGCCTTCTTTCTGCAGAACCCTCTGAAGCCTAGAAAGAATGAGAAGCCTCACAGGCTCATGAGACATTGACAGAACCCTCTGCAAGTGTTTGGGTACTGTTTGAATCTGTAGCTTGCCCTACAAGTGAGAAGATATTTTTTGTGAGTAAATACTTCAAGCCTCTTGTAATTCACTAGTTGCCTTCTGCCATAAACAGAAAGGGGCTTCCTGAATCCATCTAGTGGATAAGCAGTATAATTGGTCGCAAGCAGTGTATTGACCACAAGAACCTTCTCTTCCAGTATCATGTTTGCACTTGCTAGTTATTTCTTAAAGTGTTCTAGTTTTGCCTGTTTGCTGTGTGTATAAGTATCCAAACCATAAGTTTTCCAGCCAGAGATGCTCAGGGAGCTGGGACTGTTTATTCTGGAGAAGAGGAGGCTCAGAGGTGACCACATTGCTCTCTACAACTACCTGAAAGGAGGCTGTAGCCAGATGGGGGTTGGTCTTTTCTCCCAGGCAATCAGCAAGAGAACAAAGGGACAGTCTCAAGTTCTGCCAGGGGAGGTCTAGGCTGGATGTTAGGAGGAAGTTGTTGCCAGAGAGAGTGATTTGCCATTGGAATGGGCTGCCCAGGGAGGTGGTGGAGTCACCGTCCCTGGAGGTGTTCAAGAAAAGCCTGGATGAGACACTTAGTGCTATGGTCTGATGGATTGGACCATTGGATGACCTTGGAGGTCTCTTCCAAACTGGTTGATTCTATGATTTAATGTTAATAAACCATTTTCATCATTATTAACAATCTTTGCTCAGATAGCAAAATTAATACAGAATATTCGTTTTGCATAATTAGTAACATGTGCTAAGTGTTACATATTAGCACTACAGGAAGAGCTGCACATTTTTTTCCCTGTTTGGAGCAACTTTGGGAAACAATATAGGATCCTACTTTGGCAGGGGGGTTGGACTCAACCTCTGGAGGTTCCTTCCAACCTCTAATGTTCTGCGATTTTCACTTACATAGAGTTTGAATACAGATAAATGAGACAGAACATTATATATGCCTGATACACTCACACACAAAAAACACTTTTTAGAGATAGAGAAGACTGATGTTGCCAAAATGATAAAGATAAATCCATCTCTGAGCGGAGCAGACACATCCTACAGCTATTCGGTACGTGCGCGTGGGCCAGAAGTTTAGAAACAGGTCCAGTTATGAGTGAGAGACAAAGTCAGGCTTAGCCTCGGATACATCCAATGATCAGACACAGCCAGCTGCAAGCTGCACAATGTCTGGGCTCCAGGCTGACTGGATGCAAACCAGACCTGCTCTGAAGCTGGGACACAGAGGATTTTGCTTGGGTGCACCCTAACTAATGTTCCTGAGTAAGTTTTGAGATCATACAGGGTTCTGACCAGTTGTCTCAGACAGCAACCGAGAGGGAAGAGACAATATTAACTGCATTGTCCCGGGGTACTGGAGTCTGCATCCTCCTGATATTTATTTTCACTACCATAAGTAGAATTTCCATATTTATCTAGGCTGAGAGGTCTGTTGCAGATAATTAGGAACTGATCCTGCTGCATACACATGGCAGTTTTGAGCCTTGAGAGTTAGTGCTGGGAAAACAAATCTGAATTCAAAATGTTTTTAGGAAACTTTGCTCTACACACAGGTACTAAATAGAGCAATCAGCAGCATAAACTACACTCTGTGCTAACTACAGTTTAAGGAACCAAATCTAATCTATTCTGTGGCTCTAAAAAGATGCTGGGTTTTTTTTTTTCCCTGTGTGAATCGTTCTGTTTTCCAGTTTTGATTCACCTTTAGCTTCTCTTTGGCCTATATCACTCAGCTGACAAAATCTTGATTGTTTAGGGTTTTCCTCTAGAAACAGGACTGCTTTCTTGCATTTGAAATATGGCCAGAGAGCATTTCAGCATGGAGACCTATCAAAAAAAGGTGGAGCTTTTTCAGCTAGTAAGGAGGAGATGGCTGCTTTTGAGAATTTTCCTGCTTCCTGAAGTTCCTTTTCACCCACAGTGCACACAAGTGAGGACCTTCTGTTCTGGTCCACAGGTCTGAAGCAGAATGGTCCTGTACATCCCTATAATTTCCACAGGAACTGGTGTGTTGCCGAGTTCATTTCAGCTGCTATATCTCAAGTTCAGCAGCCTTAATAGCCTTGAGCCCATAAC
Organism: Tricholaema leucomelas; assembly: GCA_013400475.1. Classification (NCBI taxonomy): domain Eukaryota; kingdom Metazoa; phylum Chordata; class Aves; order Piciformes; family Lybiidae; genus Tricholaema lacrymosa; species Tricholaema leucomelas. The sequence continues at coordinate 402,444 of WAAF01019757.1, forward strand.
ATAATAGTATTATTCTGTATGTTAGATGGGGCATAAAATGCATTACACCAATATTGAAACTATCATGGAGCTGACCAACTCAATGAGAATTATGCCAAACAAAAGGAAGCTCAATTTTGAAATGCCCAATCTTGGCTTTGCCCCAGTTAGAGCAAAGCTGAAATAAATAAAGTTACTTTAAGTTCACTGCACATTTGAAAAACAAATAAGTAAAAACTAAACCAAGCCCTAACTCTTCGAAGTTCCAATGCATTTTAGTTCAATATTTAATGAAAACATAAAGGTAAAACCAGAACATAGTTTCAAGTGAAAAATCAAGAATGTTTCACTCAAGAAAATCACACACACACAAAAATATCTTTGTGCTTTGCTTTCAGACACAGATCATCAGAATAAAGATAATTTATCTTTTTTTTCCTGATTTGACAGAAATAAATGCAGATGAAGGTCTACCAAAGTTTGCAATGAGCTTGTATTTTAACTTTACAGCATCCTCTGCATCTTTAACCCACTGCAATCCACAGTTCTCCTCAAGAGTTACAGGTAAAATAGGAGTTAAGCCATCTACCTCCATGCTGTGTTCGATCAAAACCCCTCTGACTTTAAGCTTGTCAATTTGCTGTCTTGTCATCTCAATAATTCCTCTGCCTTGTCTGCAGTCACAATGAAGCCATAAAATCCTATTAGCTTCACCTTAGCCAGATGTCTATATACAGATCTATTTGTTTCTACAAATACTGAACGCTGCCTGACAGTACTAGGTTCCTGCTACCAGTCTTACTTTCTTCTTTGTTCACCTTTCAAGTGCTTAGAGTATATTGTGGAAAATTATTCCAGTCTTCTCAAAGCTCTGGAGTTACTTCAAGTCCTGTTTGCTCTCACATGCATCTGAAACGCAGACACTGTTCACATGCTCACAGAACCACAGGAACATTCAGGTTGGAAAAAGCTCCTCAGCATCACCAAGTCCAACTGATATCCCTACTCTACAAAGTGCATCCTAAACCATTTCCCCAAGCACTGCATCAAAACAACTTTTAAACACTTCCATGGTTGGTGACTCCACCACCTGCCTGGGCAGCTCAGTCCAGTGCCTGACCACTCTCACTGGGGAAAAAAAAAATTCCTAATGTCCAGTGTAAACCTACCCAGCAACAGCTTGAGACCATTTCCTCTTGTTCTATTGCTAACTACCTGTGAGAAGAAACCAGCAGCAGCCTTCACATAGCTGTAGACAGCAATGAGGTCTCCCCTCAGCCTCTTCTTCCAACTAACCATCCCCAGCTCCCTCAGTCATTCTTCATAAGATTTATTCTCCAGGCCCTTTATCAACTTAATTGCTCTCCCCTGCACTCATTCCAGCACCTCCATATTCCTCTTGTATTGAGGCGCCCAAAACAGAAGACAATATTTGAGGTGTGGCCTCACTGGAACCGAGTCCAAGGGGACAATCACCTCCCTGCTCCTGCTGGACACAGCATTTCTTACACAATCCAAGATGCCAACAGCTTTCTTTGCCACATGGGCAATGCTCCCAAGGCATTCACAGAGACTTCTGTCCCTTCCAATTACCACCATGCTGGGACTGGACTCTGTAATGTTCAAACTTCCTCTGTTTCAGCTTTCACACATTGAAGTATAAAGGGCTTCAGCTGTCTGATCCAGAAACAAGAGAAATGACCCAAACATTTCCAGATTCTACTGAAAAGACTACTCTCTTTTGAAAAAGTTGAGTCTTGAAATTTGGTCTGGTCCCCTTTTATATTTATTTACTAATATGTTTATTTCATTACTGATAATAAACAGATCAATAAAAGGTTACTACCTGATAACTTCTCATTGATACTGCAATCCTGTTCAGTGAATAAACATTTCTTGTTCATGAGCCACTCATTACAATGCAAAGAAACCCACAAAAGAGGTAGCAAAGCAGAAATGGATGCAAGGAAAATCATATGTGTCCCCCTCAAGAAATCCCCAAGGCCTGCCTATTAACACACAGTGATGTTTTTGAACCATTTCCAAAAGTGCATTTTCATTCAAATATTGTTCTTCCTCCTGCACTAAAACATGCTCAAAAGCCAGGAGAAATGCTTGTAGTAATTGCAAGATGTCAAAGCAGTAAAGTATTAGTAGATCTGCTCCTCACAGCACAACAGTGCATTCCTTTTGCCACAGAAACCTGCTGGGGGGTTATCAGAGCAATTCAGTGCGGACTGTAAAAGCTCGCTCAGCACACACAGTGCACCAGGCACTAACTAGGACTAATGCCAGTACAATTTGTACTGTGGTAACCTATTCAGTTCAGACAGACCTGCTCAAGTCTGAGGGGGTGAAACAGAGCAGCCACAATGGGAAAGGTTCATGCAACCCAGACCTGACATGGCAAGGAGGAGGGATGATGCCATCCTAGAACTACAGTAGGCTGTACCAGCCCCAAGCTTTGCTCAACCCACAGAACAGCAGATCGCAGCATCCCCCTCACTACTAAGGGTGCATCAAAGCCTCCTCTCTCTTCTGGTGCCGAATGGGCTCCTTTCAGCCTCCAGGTCCTCTTAACTCACTTACTTGACCAGACTTTGAGCAATAGTGCCCCTGCTTTCAAAATATCTGAAGTTCAAAATAGCTGCTGGATGGAAACACAATTCACCATTTCATGAGTTTGCCATTTCCAGTATCTCCTTACCTAATCCTTTGCCCTTCTCCACAGCCCCTTTTGTAAAAGTGCTGAGAAAGCAAATCTTTCAGTCATAGGTGGCCTCAGGCAAGCTTAGGCTGGTTGAGGCCAGCCAAATCTGGCAGCTGTCTTTTGCCAACCCTATCTTCCTGCTCAGAGGTGAATAAGCAGCAGCTTACACTTTCACTGGCCTCCTCCCAGGCCACATTCCCATGGAGAGAACTGAAGGTCTCCTTTACATGGTAACCAGTCTTCAATTCAGCTGAAGTTTCTTCTCATAAGCTCTTCCCCAAAGTCTGCCATAGCCTCAAGTGTTGAGGACAGTCATTTTCCAGAAGCTTTCAAACTCCTTGGGTCACAGAGGCTTATGAGCTCCATCAGTGCCAATCTTCCCAAGTTCCCAAGTCAAAATGTGACGCCCAGTTTCTGGGGACCAGAGAAGAAGTAACACAACCTCAATCTGCTCTTTATCTTGGACAACAGTCAATGTTCATGCACTCTCTGACTTTTAGCATCAAAGAATGACAGAATATGACAGTCGGGGCCCTTTCCAACACTTTCAGATGTTTCATAGGCCAGTACCTGCTTTTACTGCTATTCTTATGCATCTGAAATAAAGAGTGTGGCAAAGCCCAATGCTAATTGACAACAGCTTACAATCTGACAGCCAAATAAACGAAGCCTGAGATCAGTCAAGAGTGGAAAGGTTTTAATTATCCACACTTCCAAAACTAAGGACAAGGTTAAGAGTAAATACACCCTGGGCCTATCTGCTAATCCCATGGCTTCTCTCCCAGTACCCCAAAGAGGCCAAGATAATTATTATTAATAATCACTAACATCCTCCCAGCCTTTACCGCTAATACTGCAGCATTAGAAGCTAAATGAATGCTCTAAAGATTGATTCCCTTATTTGAATGAGACAGCCTTAATTTTGTAGGTGGGAGCGTTCTAACAGCTGAAGTTTTCATCATCGCTCTCCTGTTGTTTTCATTAGCTGACACTATTGGAAGGTAAAATACATTCAAAGACTACAACATTTATTTTATAAGTCTTCATAGGTAAGGTTTGGGTGTGCAACCTGCAATTAGACCAGAACATGCACTATGAAGTGAGTTTATTGCCATTTTCAAAGAGGAAGTCAGGATGATCAGAGAGCTCTTTTCCCTTGTAACTTTGAGAAGTGAATATCTATTAAAATTAGTGTGAGGTAGGAAAAGAGTTGGAAAGGGCATGAAGAGGGAAAGGAAAAGACAATAACGAGGACAGACAAGTATTTTAAATACATATTCCTGTACCGTGCACTCCACAAAACCAACACACAATACAACAGGTCTGCAAAGCTAATGTCATGAAGGAAAGGTTTCCAACTGTAATGACACCTAACCATGCTTCCTTCTACAGCAGAGGGAATGTGCTCAAGTAGTGCAGGGTTGATAAAGGCCACGAATGAGCACAAATACAATTCAGTGACCTCCGGTGTCCTTGTCACCTACATGTGATATTTATGCATGTGAGGCTACTCCGAAACCTCTCTCAAGCTCCCATTCATCATTAGCCCATCAGATGCTGTCTAAACCATATATCTCTACCTGGATGCTTGCTAATCTTTGACTATTAAACAGGGATAAACCCACAAATTTTATACTGAGGCCCTGTTGCTCAACTATCTGGGTCTAATTTGTGACCAGTTCCTTTTGTAAAGGAGCTGAATATAGCCTTCATCTAGGAGCTGGTCCTCTGCTCATAATACTACTTGGTAAGAACACTCACAAGCTAAACCCCCAGGTTATAGACATCAACATGGGTCTGCTCACCTCAAGGACGTCCATGTAGGTTACACCACCTGAGAATCTGGCCACACATTTTGGAGGCATGCTATAAATGAATCAAGCTTTCTAAGAACTTTACAAGTTCCAGCAGCACAACAGTGAAGTGGGGAAACTGCAGTAACTCCAAGCCAAAGGCACACTAGGAAATAGTACTTCCTAAGGGCAAATATCCCTAGTGCTTCTTTTTTTAAATGTGCTTTCTGTTCTTTCCCAGACAAAACTCCTTACTGATCTCTAAGTCAAAAGTTGTTGTAACATCAGGATGCAACACAGAGAACTGAACCTGGAAGCTCAATACTTCTTCATGAGACTACTGCAGGTACCAAGAGACCAAGCTGGGCTGCTAAAGTTGTATGGAGTTCATCCATCTGCTTAACCTGGCCACAGAGAGAAGATGTTTATTGAGCAAATAAGAAAACAAGACTGAAACAAGTGAAAACAGGATTAAAAAGATGAAATAGTTGAAATCTGTGAAAATAACCCTAGAAACTACCAAGTTCCCTCCCTACATAACCAAAGACTATGGATTTTCACCTCATCATTTTGTAATGACTCAGCCTACCTGTTTCAAACTGTGTCCTATTGCTCCACACCCACTCAGCCTTAACTCAAGCCATTGCACTGAAGGACCAGTGCCATGAGACATCTACATTTCCTGTGCTCACAAAGGCCTTCTATAGCCTGTGCTGAAAGCATTTGGGAAGGCTCCTGCCATCCTCTTCTGCATATGCATACTATAACCTTGGCCCAAATACCCTATTATCTTGTGTGTGCCACTTACACAGAGTGTTAGAGGTTGGAAGGGACCTCCTGACATCATCAAGTCCAACACCCCACCTCTCCGCCAAAACCAGGATCATCTAGCATAGTCCACTCAGGAATGCATCCAGACAGGCCTTGAAAGTCTCCAGAGAAGCAGACTCCACAGCTTCTCTGGGCAGCCTGCTCCAGTGCTCTGTGACCCTCACTGTAAAGAAGTTTCTCCTCATGTTGAAGTAAAATCTTCTATGTTGAAGTTTTCATCCATGGTTCCTTGCCTTATTACTGTGCATCACCAAAAGGAGATCACACCCCTCCACTTGACACACACCCATCAAGTCTTTACAGACATTTAACAGATCCCCTCTCAATCTTCTCTTCTCAAGACTATACAGACTGAGAGCCCTGGAACTGTTTAAAGGAGATGCTCAAGTCCCTCCATCATCATCATGGCTCTCCACTGGACTCTCTCCAGCAGGTCCCTGTCTCTCTTGAATTAAGGAGCCGAAACTGGACAGAATACTCCAAGTGTGGTCTCATCAGGGCAGAGTAGATGGGGAGAAGAACCTCCCTAGACCTGCTGTACGTACTTTTCTTGATGTGCCACAGAACTTTACCTCGCAGTACAGCTTATTCAGAGCATCTTCCCAAGCCACAGGTCAGTCTTGCCTGGCTGAAGATGACTGAAGAGCAGCTGGAACAAACTCCGTCACCAAAACAGCTCCCTCACTTCAGCCCCTGTGATCCCACAGCACAGCATGTGGAGCAGGAGCAAACCTTCAAAGGCGCACCCTGAGCATCAGCTTGACCTTCACCGTCCAAAGCAACCTCTGGCCTTGATTTGAAGGAAGACAAACATCCCACCAAATTTAAATCACAGCCTTTCCAAAACACAAGTGTCCAGAGTTACAAAACAACCTCGGGTGCAGCTCCAAGCCTCTGCTGTGCCGCATGCAGTAGGGAAGGTTTCCGGCTGTCGGTCGGAGTGTATAATAGGCCTGATTTATAGTTATCAGCGTGGGACTCGATTCGAAAGCTCAATCACCGTGACTCCTCACAGTGGGGTTTGCATGCTGCAACGGGGCTCAAAATTGGAGAGGAATTTACCTCCTGCTGCCGAACATTACATAACAATCAACAGAAAACAAGCGGAGAGCAGCAGGAGGTCCCCATCATTAGCCTGCACAGTCATGTTAATGGAGATGTACACACACTCATCTATCTGCACTTATTATGGAGCTTGCCAGACTGTGGGATTATGTGGTAAGGAAGACTCTAGGACAGAGAGAAAGAGAGAGAGAGACAAGGTGCAGGCAAAGAGCTTCAAAATTCAAGTTGATCCACTGAGATTTCTGCACTGAGTGACAGGTGTGGGAGGCCTGAATCTCACAGGTAGCTCACAACCATTGGGATGTGTGTGCAAGCTTCTGCAGTCAAAATGCTGCTTTTGCTCTACAGAAACAGCTTCACCTTTCTGTCTCTTTTGAGGCTGCTGCTAAGGTGACAGTTCACCTCCACAGAAAGATGCTTCTTGCCACAAACCTCTCCGAAGTTGTAAATGCCTATCAGTATGCTCGCATTGGTTTGCATCCCAAAATAGTCACAGGTTTCAATGGCAATTAGATGTTTCAGATCAGACAAATGATAGTCCCTGTAGGTACTTTTGCTAGCTTGGCAGATAGGAGGAGGAAAGCAGGTAGTTAATATACTTAACTCATTCAAAGCTGAAAAGCTCATTGTAAACCTATAAAGCTGCAGCTTTGTTTTCACAAAAGTTCTACAGAACGTTCCAAAATCTCACAAGGCTGAGAAAAAACAGTTCAATTTGTGGGCTAATGAATAAAGTGCTTGACTGTGTGACATGAGACACCAAAAGTAAGCCAAGTCAGCAGCAGCAAACAGCCACATCACATCTCTCTCTCCAGCCACCACTTGGACTTTTATAGATATTCTCTTCTCCTGCCCAGGCCAGCAATTTATTGTTCCACCCCATCACAGAGTGAAGCCTGTAAATTCATTCTAAACCTCCAGTATACAAGGTTAAGGGAAGGTCAAGACACTTTGAGTCCCTCCATGCTAATTTAACAGGAAGGAGACAACTCGTTTCTCCTTCCCAGACATCCACTAAATGCAGAACATCTCTAATGGCCTCAGTTTTCTCCTTGACGTTTCAGATATTCTTCCTAGATCACTAAGCTATGGATCTAACTCCTGTTACTTCCCCCTAACAACATTAGAAATGACAGTTTTAAACAACCATTATGTTATAATCAAATCAACTGGAGCATCACTAGCTTTCTAGATTGCCATTTTTGTTTTTCTGATTAATATTGTGGTTCCTGTAAGAAACAATCTTTCCCTGGCCACCACAAGCAACCAGTACATTAACCCCACCCGGACTATTTTTGCCTTTGGATCAATTGCCAAAAGATTAGCCTTGCAGTTTCTCCTCTGCTCTTCCACCCAAAAAGTCATTTCCTCTCTGTTTCTCCTCACTGATAAATTGACTCAGAAATATTTGCAAGCTACTGGTCACTTTTTGTTTGAAAAATGATAGCCCCCTGCAAAATTCAATCGCTAATTCGTCTGTTTGCACAAGCATCTGGAATGTATCTGTTGCAAGGTCTAGACAGGACCAGACAAACCAGCAGCGAGGGAAGAGCCCCTTGCTTGCTTCTGAGACATCCCTTAAATATGCTGCCCTACTTACTGAATTAAACTCCCTTGAATCTGAATGTCCATATGTGCTAGTTTGAGCCTAGCTGGGATGTTTTGGTGAAAAGAACTAGATCATAGGCTGAGAAATTAAAACAATGGTGAGGTCTACTTTGCTCACAGTCTTGCTGAGATGTGTAAAGAAAGGCAAAACAAAAGATAAAGTCACTTTGCTTGGGCACTTCATGCTAGGCTGTTTTCTCAGTTCTTTGCCTGCTGTGGAGTTGAGGTTGCTGGCTGAACTCCATCTTGCTGTCTAACCTCACCCTCCATTTGCTTTGGCTGATTTCACCTTTGCTTCTTAATCCTCTTGGCCAAACCTCCATTCTTCCTTGGGACTGGGGTAAGGTTGAGAGGGGTAGGGGGAAGGTGAGGGGTGGTTGAGAGACCCTCTTGGGGACTCAGGTTTCTGGGAGGGGAGTTGTGTCTGTATTACCTTTTTACCTTGGCTATTTCTATATATAACTGTATATACTGTAAATATCTGCTTGTAAATTGTGCTAGCTGTAAATATAAGCTTCATTCAAATTTCCAGAGCTGGCTGAGTCTAGTCTGGGTGATTTCTAAAGGGTGGGGGGCAGGGGACACCCAAACCATCACATCATATCAAGTTCATCAAGAGAAATAAACAGGTTGTGCCAAGAGCTAAACTATGTGGGACTAATACATAACTGGATTAAGAAAATGGTTAAACACTTGAAAACTCTTCTTTAGCCGTGGTAAAAGAGCTACTTGCTTGGGGAATGCTCAACACTTCCTAAAGATCAGGTGTCTAGCCATAACACCACTGAATTGTTTTTATTCAGTGTTTCTTCCCCAGGGAATCACCTCCTTGTTCTTGCCCTGTGTTTAAACTCTTTGTACTTTAGGGCAAGAACAGACTTCTTGTGCTGTCTCTGAACAGGTCCCACCAGGAAAACTGTGATTAGCAATTACTGGCATAGTGATAAACAAACTGCTAAGTACTAGCAAAAACTAAAACAAAACTAGTTTTCAAATATTTCGCTCTCTAGTTTGGTCCAAAGAGGAAGAAATGAAGCAGTAAAATCCTTCTCTGCTGATGGTGCCTTATTTTCACAGACAACCCCCCTTTGACACAACATAATTTGGGCCAGAAACCCATCTCTACTTAGTGAAGCTTAAAACAGCCAAGTGACATCAAGTAAGGCAAGTCAAGGACCTTCTGCTACCACTTGAAATGGTTTTCCTGTGGGAGATCATCATGAGGAATCCACCAAAGACATGCCAAAATACTTTTTGCTCTAAGCCATCAGCAGCACTTTGTGGTCTTACTTTCAGTACCATTGCACTACTGCAGTAATTTCCAGACAAAACTCACCAGGAACTTGTAAACAGAAAATAGTTTTCTAGGGAAGAGGAAGAAAAGCATTCCATAAAAGCACAAATATTCTGTTTCTGGTACTATATGCAGTTAAAAGCCGTTATGTCCACTTTTTAACTGAAGATGTAAGATGATAGAGTTATGACAAATCCCACATGGGCTTATCTCCTCCAGGTTTGATGCTTAGGCATAAAATCTCAATTTATCATAGAATCACAGAATTCACCAGGTTGGAAGAGACCTCCAAGATCATCCAGTTCAACCTAGCACCCAGCCTTATCCAATCAACTAGACCATGGCACTAAGTGCCTCGCCCAGGCTTTTTTTGAACACCTCCAGGGACAGTGACTCCACCACCTCCCTGGGCAGCCCATTCCAATGCCAATCACTCTCTCTGCCAACAACTTCCTCCTAACATCCAGCCTAGACCTCCCCTGGCACAGCTTGAGACTGTGTCCCCTTGTTCTGTTGCTGGTTGCCTGGCAGAAGAGACCAACCCCACCTGGATACAGCCTCCCTTCAAGTAGTTGTAGACAGCAATGAACTCTGCCCTGAGCCTCCTCTTCTCCAGGCTGCACACCCCCAGCTCCCTCAGCCTCTCCTCATAGGGTTTGTGTTCCAGGCCCCTCACCAGCTTTGTCATCCTTCTCTGGACACATTCCAGCATCTCAACATCTCTCTTGAATTGAGGGGCCTAAAACTGGAGGCAATACTCAAGGCGTGGCCTGACCAGTGTTGAGTACAGGGGCAGAATAACCTCCCTTGTTTGGTTAGTGAACAAATAAGCATGAAGAGAACATTCTCTGCCCTTGTTGCTGACTGCCAGGGTTGGAGGGGCTGTAGACAGAATAACAAGACGCTGCTCATCCTGTCCCACACGCTGTGCACAGGGCAGAGCCTGTCTCGATTGCAGCATCAGCATCCTTCCCTCTCCCCACAGTTGACTGGCACCTGCTTGCTCAGCCCAGGACACTCACTAGGGACTGCTGCAACAGCCTCGCCAAGCACCATTTCCCAGCACAGAGCACAGCCCTGCTGTCTGCACAAAGCCAAGGACCAGGAACCACATTAGGGCTGTGCAATTCAGCGCGGAACTGGCCTTTTGCTATGCCAAGCTGCCACTGTGGAAATCAAGACTTCCATTTCTGCAAGACAATACTAACTCCCACATTTCCAACAACAGAGATGGCAGTTTTGAGAAAGCACAAGACTTTGCTTTTAGCATATCGAGAGCTTATCCTAGACAGGGTCAGGACGTGCATCAGTCAGGAGAAAAATACTTTAAGTGCCTTTTGCTTTTGTTTTTATCACGTTAGATGTTGCACAACTGTGTGAAACATCTGTGGCTTAACAAAGAGATACGAATCCTGCCTAGCATTGCCTTTGTGTTAGGAACGTGCATGACAACATGCATGAGGGGCAGCAAGAAGTCACACTGCAGAGCAAGCTTCTTTGGGACCGGCTTTGAGCTCTGCGCTTTTTTACCCACAGTCCAACTACATGATGAAGCCAATGGACGGCAAAAGCACATCCTGCAGTGCATCAGAGAATCAAAAAGTCATGATGGGCATGGTCTGTTTTAAAAATCAAAGTTAGCAATGTGCAGCCCATTCCCGGTACAGCTGGAGCTACGCTGAACGTCCTCACATGCCACCTACTGGTGCCTTGGTTACCTACCGACTGTCTTCTGTAGAAAGCCATATACACATGAAGCGTTTATCAACAGTATTCAGGCTCATGCTTAATCGACTCGCATGGGAAGGCAGGAGGGCCAGTTCAGAATACAGCAGGTCCTTCTTCAGGTACTTTCAAAGATGAGTAATTGTTATTGCTGACTGCTCCAGTGGCTAAGCAAGACCCCACAAAGACAGAAAGAGGCAACACAAAGGGACTCAGGACAAATAAAATGTTGCTGGGTACTAATGCAGAATCACCACATGAAGGGAAAGCAAACACACACACGGATCCACCAAGAGATGTCATGAGAGCTAACCTCTGCTTGCTGCTCTCCAGAACACTGCTCCTACTGCAACCCCACCACCACCACAGCTACAGCTGCCCCTGATGTTATTTGCATTCTGAGTATCTTCTCAGCTGTGCAAAAATAATAGGTCGGCTTTAATCAACTTAAACTACTTTTATTTACTTCTTCATTATTAATCAGGACACAAAAAACAAAGCCTGTCTTCCTCTATTTAAAAGGAGAGCTGCCAGGTTCTGACCTGAGTCTAACCAAAAGAAGGCCTGGGGAGGGAAATGGGCGACTTGAGAAAAATCAATGAATCTACGCTAATAAAGGTTATAGGAGTAAAATTTACGCTGGATGCAAGTATGATCCTGTAGTCTTTTCCTTTCTTTGGCAGGCTGCCCCAGCGTGATTTACGTTGAGATAACATGATGGAGCCTCCACCATTGAAAGGAATTAAATAAAAATGCAATAAAGGAGTACAAAATCAATCCGCTTACAGTTTTGTTTAATAAAAATTCATGAAGGATGGGCGGGCAGGCCCATAAGAAATACACCAGTTCAATGAGGGGGCTCTATCAAGCCCACAGCCATTAGAGTGTAGCAGCAGGATGGGATTATTGAACATTAGCATGAGTTAGCTCCGTGCCAGCGTGTTGAATATGCCTCGGTTCCCCCATCATTCCAAGCTCTGTCATTGCTGCCAGTCAATAGCACATCTATCACCTGAAATAATGGCCAAGAAAAGTACAAAAGATGCGGATTTGACCTTGACCGAGAAGCTGATTCCACAGGGATTTGCCAATGGGAGCTATTTTTTCATCAGCCAGGATGTCAGAAAAAAGGTGTAGTGGATACAATCTTCCTCTTGGATGTCAGTAAGGTTACACATGCTGTCCCTAGGCTGAATGTAGGCTCCAAGATGTTGCTTCCCACAGGTGAGTGACCCTCCTGCCCTCTGGAGACATTTGCTTTAAAATCAAGCTTGTATTAATTTTCCTAACAACAGGCTGAAGCCTGAATACAAGGGGAAACAAATGTGTTCATGGCACAGTAAAAGTTTTTCAGACCTTTACAGCTATTCTGACCTTGCAGGAGGAGCTGTAAGGCCTAGAGTCATCCTGTCCCTCTAACAGACTTTTTTAATGCTATTGCTCACAGCCATCCTGATGGGAAAGAACTTTAGTGGTCACAAATTACACAGGTGACCATCAGAGAACAGAATATAGCTGAATTCATTCACTATTTCTGAGGATTTCCACCAAATGAACAGTTTCACTGATAATGGAACTGAACTAATTCTATTTCAACTGGAGCAAACATCTCAGCTTTAAGTTACTTGCTCAGTGCTAAAAGCCCCATTCACAGGTTCTTCCATTATCCTATGGAGTTCAAGTCCAAACATGGATGAAAAACAGAGCTGTGTACTGCAGGAGCAAACCCGAGCTTGCAGGTCCAGTGTGAAACATTCCCACTGGAAGCGCTCACAAAATACTCTGAGTGTCTGATGTCACCTAGTGGTCAGGACACACGGGACTGACAGGCAATTAATGTTCCCTGCTAATTCCTCCAGCAGCTGCAGGCACATGCTATACCTTCCCGGGATCCTCTCAAATAAAGACCACTACAAGTAGGATGAGATTTAGGTTTACACACACCCGTGATGGAATACAGAGAGAACAGAAACAGTGGGATGAGGCTCATTTCTTCCAGCACCAGCAACCAACACTGCTAATACCAAGCTCATTGTCCTCTCTGATCAAACCAAGCCATAAAAGTTGCACTGCACCTTTTCATCAACAACAGTAGTTAGTAACATTATGTTGCAGATCTGCAGACTCCTACGAGCAGACAAAAGCACAGAATTCATCAGTCACACAGTTACAGAGTGCTAGGGATGGGAAAGGACCTCTGGAGATCATCTATTCCAACCCCTCAGCCAGAAGTGGTTCCCCTAGATCAGTTTAACTAAGACAGCATCCAGGTGGGTTTTGAACTACACCGAAGATGGAGTCTCCAACATCTCTCTGGGCAGCCTGGTCCTGTACTCTGCCATACTCAGAGTAAAAAAGTTCCTTCTCATGTTTAGATGGAACTTCTTGTGTTTGAGTTTGTGCTCTCATCCTGTCACTAGGCACTGCTGGTAAAAGAGTGGCTCCAAACTCCTGCCACCTACCCTTGAAGTATTTATAAGCTTGGAGAAGATCCCCCTCTAAGTCTTCTCTAGGTTGAAATGCTCCAAGTCCCTCAGCCTTTCCTCATAGGTGTCCTAGTCCCTTAATCAATCTTCACAGCCTTCTGCTGCACCCTACCAAGCAGTTCCTTGTCCTTCTTGAACTGGACAGGGCACTGCACCCAGTACCCAGATGTGGCCTCACCAAAGCAGAAGAGAGGGGAAAGAGAATTTCACTCAACCTGCTGGTCATAACCTGCTTGATTCACCCCAGGACACCATTGGCCACCTTGGCCACAAAGACACATTACTGGGTCATGGTTATGCTGTTGTCTACCAGGACAGAAAGTTGCTTTGCAGCAAGTCAGCCTCTAACCTATACTCATGTACAGGGTTACTCCTCCCTAGGCCACTAAATTACCCCCATATTTCTCTCTGCATGCAGTCTCCCTCGGAGCTTGACCGAGCACAACACAGATATATCCCCCAGACACATCCCAGCTCCTGTCAACCACAGGCTGGATTTCCTGGATCAGGCAATCTGCCCACACTGCTCTCCTGACACAGGGAATGAATGCCTTGGGAAGCACTTTAGCTGGGCCCTTCCATGAACCAAATCAAGGCAGTTGAGCTTTGTGACCTGGCAGTTGCTTCCCAGATCTCTCTTCTCTAAGCACTTGTCAATGCCTAGAACCACAGACAAAAGGCAGAATGCCACATTAGCCCACTCCTGAGACTCCCCGAAAGAAGCCCGAGGCCAAGCATAACTGCCCTGCCAGTGATTGCTGGTAGGCTTTCCTTGGCTGTTCCAGTACGTTGACTTGGAGGACAATAACCTCTAGCTTGTTTAACAACTTGTCCCTGCTGTGTAATTACGCTCCTTTTAATTGGCTCGTGGGGTTTAATCACCTCCTGGGACCCAGCTTCCAGCGTTTCTCATTAACTGCCAGCACACACTCATGTTCTGAGGCCAGGGGGGTGTGCTCCAGCACAGCGTGCCAGGGAGGGTCTCTGGGGTTTAGAGATGAAAGGCTGATAGCAGAGCTCACTGCTGTGCCTAGCCAGCCCCCCCACCACAGACACTCCTCTCAGTCAACTATGGCCCATTCCTCAAGCACACAGCCAGCTCCACATGCCCTGGGAGAGGTGACAGCCCCACTCACACCCACCAGCAACTTCGGAAAGAATTACAGAAGGCAGAACACAGCAAGGGCTGACAAACCACGGTGAGGAGAATGCCTGGCTGAAGCATAACAGAGAGGATATGGGAGCCTATACATGGGGAACATCTCCTTGAGACCTCCCACACCATCAATTGTTCCATCCTTTTCCTTACAGGCTTTCATATTCCAAGTGTTCTCAAAACTAGGTTTAAAATTGTATCTAAAATGATATCCAGAGCAGTATTAGAGCTCTCTGATCCATGCAAAGTGACTTTGCTCCACCCTGTATGGTCATCAGCAGGCAGAAGACTGCAGCTTTGAAGACATGATAAACAAGAGTCTCCCAAGGTTAACAGGGGTTACAGTTTGAAATAATCACCAGGAAGCTATCAAATTAAAGGAAACCAAGCAGAGGAGAGCCTAAGAGCTAAGATGAGCATTTCCATGCCTTAACTACCCATCTCCTGAAGTCACTGCATGCCAGTAAAGTCTGACAAACTTAAGCCTGGAAACAGCTATGCTGGCTTGTTATAGAGGGGTAGTGACACATTTCCAGCCCAGCCCTATCTGCTGTACATGTTGTGCTACAGGATGTACCTGTGAAAGGTGAAGTGTGTCCTGGAGTTCCAGGATGATCAGAATGACTTATCACACCTGTCAATCCCTGTCGCACTCAGCTTCTGGACTGCAGGTGTTGGAAACAACCTCTCAGAGCTATGTTACAGTTACTACTGTAATATATTATGAGCCTTGGCTCATCCTTAATTTCCTCTGGACTTCAGGAAGAAAGTTGTTTTCAGGTCTGTGCAGGCTTTCAGAGACCTCAGACTGATAGTACCAGAGAGATGGAGTTGCAATGGGCAACATCTTATGCTGACCTTGCTTCCAGCCCCACAGACACAGACCTGGGCACGCAGGCATTCTCATACCAGCCTTAGATCCTTGAAGTTTCCTGGCATTAACTTGTTCTGGTGTAATTTATAAGTTCTCTGATGGATCAGAGGAAGACACACAAGAACAGCTAACTATTCCCAGAGGGTCTGTTTGTTTCCTATTTCATTTCTTTCCCCCAAGTCCAAATGTTATTCTCCCAAACTTTATCAGTGTAAAAAGAGAGGAATAGAGCATGGGAAAATGATACTACCTCTTAATGTTATGTAATATTATGTAACACAGAAATCAGTACCAAACCCCACTCTCAAGAACCCCAATACTTCTTAAAGTAGAAGTTATTCTTAATAATGATCTACAATTAAACTTCTCAAACCATCTATTTGTCACACAGAACAGACCATGAAGGTTTCCCCATTCCAGTCATCAAACAGACACAATTAAGCTGCTGGTAGCCTAAGTAGCCTATTTTTCATCTTTCTTAACTTCCCCTCACTACAAGAAGGACATTGAGGAGCTGGAGTGGATCCACAGAAGGGCAAAGCCAGTGAAGAGTCTGGAGAGGAGCAACTGAGGGAACTGGGATTGTTTAGCCTGGAGAAAAGGAGGTTGAGGGGAGAGCTTCTGGCTCTCTACAACTCCCTGAAACTCATTTCAGGAGTGAGGTGGGTGTTGGTCTCTTGTGACAAGTAACAAGAGACAGGACAAGAGCAATTGGCCTCAGGTTGCACTAGAGGAGGTTTAGATTGAACATGAGGAAAAATTTGTTCCCCAACAAGGTTGTCAAGCCCTGGAGCAGGCTGCCCAGGAAAGCGGTGGGATTGGAAGCCCTGTAGATATGGTTCTGAGAGCCATGGTTTAGTGGTGACCTGGCAATGCTGGGTTAATGGTTGGTCTCAATGAACTTAAAGGTCTCTCCCAGCCTAAACAATTCTGATCTTTCCTGCATTGTAGCTTTCCACATGGAAACCCCCAGCTACAGAGATACCTCCCAGCTTGTGTAGCACAACTGGCTGCAACATGTTACAAAGCAAATGTAAACTGCTTTCCAGTACAGAAACTGGTGTCGAACACTATGGTAAAGCCAAGATTTCCTCAGAAGGCACTATGGTAATTTCTGCCTTTTCTTACTGTTTATCAAATCTGAGAAATCAAAGTTGGAGCTTGGACTACACTTGTGCTGTAAGGTATGTTGTAGAAATTCAGGCAGGACAGCAAAGTGAGCTGCGTGGAGGGTTAGAAAGCCTCCATGAAGAGGGAACTGCTAGCTGCCCAGCAGCAAAGGCTGTTTGCAGGAGGATGAAACAAGGACACAACACATTGCAGAAAAGGGGAAAGGATCTTTGACATCTGGAGAAGCAGCAGCACTGCATTAAACTTATACTGGCAGAGCCTTGAGATCCAAGTAGTTTTCTATTACTCCGCAGCCACGCTCGGCAGGTTTGTTTGATTTTTCCATCAGAATCCTGCAGCTCAGGTCGCTTTACCAGAGGGGGAAGTTGCTGGGAAAGAGACTGAGAAACAAGAATCTGTCAAAGAGTTGTTTTATTTTCTACAGCACTGGCTGACTGACCAAAATCCTATAAAAAAAAAAACAAAAAAGGAAAGTAAAAATCAAATTCAGGAAAAAGCCCTGAACGTGTCAAGGCTTTTGGAACAAATGGCACAAGAGGTTTTTCCTGTAGCTATAGGCATGTATTTCTTCTTCTTCTTTATTTATTTATTTAAGCCCCTGTAACACACCATTTCCCCCAAAGGGCTGTGCAGGTTCAAAGGCTCTGAGAGCACCAATAAATCACGACCACATAAATGTCCTGTAGTGAAGTTTGATTCTTATTTACCCGGGGTCTTTGGGCCAGTGCTCAGTCTGTGTTGGAGGAGGCAGATTTAGTTCTCCTGAGATGCCCTCAATTCACAGAGTGCTCATCTTTCAAGCAGCACCACGCCAGGCCTCAGCTGCCAAAACACTTCTAGCTGCAAGTTTCCATCATTTGCTTTATCACACTTCCCTTTCCCCTCCCAAATACTGGTCTAAACTAAGTTATGTTTAGAAATACCTTGTGAGTGGCCAGACTGTGAGTCAATGAATCTCTGTAAATCACTGCCATATGCAGAAGAATTTCAGGCTTCACTGAGCTTTCTCCTTACACCACCTCCAGCTTCAATTCCCTCTCTGAAATAATGCTCATAGCAATAGCACACTGTAGCTATAGCACACTGTATAGCATGGCAGGAGAGCTCAGCACATAGATATAAGCAGGCTACAGGGGTGGGGTATAAGACACAGAGAACAGAAAAACTGGTTTAGCTGGATTGGATGCCCAGTTGCACAACCCACAGGCAGTCAGTTCTGTCCCACAGACACGTACCACATTGTAACAGTCTGTGCTCCACAGCAACGGTGATTTCACAGAATCACAGCAACATTCAGGTTGGAAAAGCCCCTCAGGATCACCAAGTCAGACTGATAACTCCACAAGGTTCACCCTAAACCATATCCCCACACACCACATCCAAACGACCCTTAAACACTTTCAGGTGTTTCAAGGTGACTTGACCACCTTCCTGGGCAGCTCATTCCAATGCCTGACCACTCTTGCTGGGAAAAAAATTCTCCTAATGTCTAGTCTGAGCCTACCCAGTGTCAGCTTGAGGCCATTCCCTCTTATCACAGTATCACCAAGGTTGGAAGAGACCTCATAGATCATCAAGTCCAACCTGTTACCACAGAGCTCAAGGCTAGACCATGGCACCAAGTACCACATCCAATCCTGCCTTGGACAGCTCCAGGGACGGCGACTCCACCACCTCCTCTCCTGTCACTAATTACCTGTGAGAAGAGACCAGCACCAACCTCTTCACAATGTCCCTTCAGGTAGCTGTAGACAGAAATGAGGTCTCTCCTAAGCCTTCTCCTCTTCAGCCTAAACAGCCCCACCTCCTTCATCTGCTCCTCTTAAGATTCATTCATTCACCTCTGCTAAGAGGAAAACAGCAGCAGCGTTTCCAGTAGTTTGATGAACACAAGCACCTGATACTGTAACAGTTTCTCCACATTTTTCCTCAGGTTACTTAACCCAGCATTTGTTCTTTGCCAATGAGCATTTACACCTAATCCACTTTGAGGCTTCCTTTTTAATTGTTCACAGACAATACAGCTAGAGGCAGCGGCTAACAGTTTGTGAGCAGGGTTTATAGCAGTCTTATTTTTTTTCAGAAAGCTACTCAGACAGGGAATGGAACCAACACTACTGATGTAAATTAACCATTTAGATGGCATAAAAGTGAAGCACTGCAGAAAATAACAATTGTCACTAATTATACCAAGCCATATATAAAAATAAACTCTGACACTTTTGAGAGAGGGATACAGTGTTCAAGCACTTCAGATGAGGCACTTAGTGCCATGGTCTAGTTGACTGGATAGGGCAGGGTGATAGGTTGGACTGGATGAGCTTGGAGGTCTCTTCCAACCTGGCTGATTCTATGATTTTATGAGAAACATCATAGCTATGTGTATCACACATGAAAGACAGATAAATCTGCCATATTAATTAAAATCAACTGTTTGATGGGATACTGAAAAAAAAAACACTTACTGAATGAGTAGCCAGAGGCTGGAACAAGTTGCCAGGGGAGATGGAGTCACCATCCCTGAAGGTGTTCAAAAAACATATGGTCATCACACTTTGGGGCACGGGTTAATGTCCATGGTGGTATTAGGTCAACAGTTGGACTTGATGACCTTGAAGGTCTTTTCCAACTGAAGCAATTCTATTATTCGGCAGAACGTGACTGGGACACCCATAGGTACAACACGTCAGCAGCCTCCAAGCCTGAAGCAATCTGCACAGCTCTGCCTCTTAGAAAAGGCCTTTTGCCATCTACAGTTTCCAACTGTGGAAAGCAAATGTTGGCAAAAGCCCAGCAGTAGATTTGAATTAATTCACTCTAATCCAAAAAGCAGGTGGAGATATTAATCGGTATCAAAGATCACTTTTCCCCCACACTATCCAAGAAGGCAAACTCCACGTGAGGCTCTAGAATGCACCAAATTACATTTGACTGTTATTTAATTTTCCTCAGCTTCCCTGGGGGAGTCAGTGAGTTTAAAACAAATAAATCCTATATATAGTAAGCTAAACAAAGGGTTTGTGAAATGATGGATCTATGGAGGATGCAGTGCCAAGTCCAACACACCTAGCCAGGGAGGAAGCTTCATGACAAAAGGCTCAGAGGACTCACACTGCCAGTCCTGTCCAAGCTAGCAGTAAGCAGAAGTCAGCATCAGTTTGGTTTTGTGGAGTGGGAGGACAGTCTAGCTTCAGAGGATGCACCTCAGCAACACAAGCTCTGACTGAACACAGGGTCCCTTCTGAAACCAGCACAAGGCAACCTGAGGAAGTTTGGCATCTACCTGCCTTCTGTGTTACCAGAAACCTTGGGGCTCTGGGCTTTTCTTGGCAATTACCAACACACCCTGAACTATTCCAATGGAACAACATTATTACTAACAAGATCTCAGTACATTTGAGTAATAATAACATTGAGCCTTGTGGCTTTTCCTGTCTCTAAACAAACTCCAGAAGTTGGTCTGCAAAACTTAAAATAATCAGTGACAGGGAAAAACAGCAAGTGCAAATTTGGAAGGAAGAGCCCAGAACAATTCATGAGCAAGCCAAGCTTTGCCAGCCATTTTGCACATAGCTTAGGTAATGTGTTTAATTTCTGGATTTCCACTTTCCCAGCTGTAAAACAGACTTGTGTAGACAAGAAGCTCCATCCATTAACGCAACAAGAGCCATAAAAGTGCTGCCTGTTAGCAGACTTCACCCCTCTGAGTCTCCACTTTTGTTCCGTGCAACAAGTTCTGTCTTGAAATTGCAAAACCTCCTGGCTAGGGAATCTGCTGAGTTGCAAAGCCAAATAAACTGAAGGTAAAGCAAACATACAAATAAATAAAACCAGCTGAGCACTTGCCATAGAATCTTTTCACTTCCTTCCTCAATGCAGTGACCACATTTTGCCACAGAGTTTGTGCTGTAGTGCTGAGGAGTTCATTGGAAAACAAGTAAGAGCCCATCTCTCAGTCATTGACAGCAAACATCCATCTCTCCCCTAATGGACAGATAGAACTGTTGTGCACCCTGTCAGGTGTGCCAAGCGATTGATACAATGGGAAAAAAAAGGTGTTGGGAAGGGGGGGTGGGGTTGGATTATGATGATCTATAAAGATCTCACTAGAACAGAGAAAGAGGAAGAGAATCATTTTTAATATGATTAATACTGCAGCAGAGAGGGGGAGAAAGGAAAGAGATGGGATTTGTTCCCTGTTATAACACTCTACTCCCATGCAATACTGCTTAGCAGGAAAGCCTTCCAGCTGAGGGCTATGAAACAGTTATCACTGTTAGGTGATTAAGTTACTAATTCTTCAGGGAGAAGACATTTAGAGGCCCATATTAAAGGAGAGCGAGGCAAAATTACATTCTGTTTCAATTTAGTTTAGCAATTCTAGTGATTTAGTTAAATGAAAAGCAATTGTTCCAATTAATAGTATTGAATGTTATTCATCAAAAGTGTCAAAACAGCTGTGTTGGTGCATTAGTAACCTATTCTCTTGTCAGGGATATGGATAATTCCCCAGGATTGCACCGGGGAAATGGCAAAGCAGTCGGCAGCCTTCAGAGGGAACCACACATCCTGCAGCTTTAATGACTGCAGATCCATGGTGTTCCTGTCAGGCCCCACGCAGGATTGTGGAGGGGTGGGAAGGACAGCAGGCTACAGAGGGGGTCAGGAGGGCAGGGGATGCTCCTGAACACATGAATTTGCCTTTCAGCCTCGCTGGCACCATTCCACAAATGGTGCTTCAAGACATTTTGATAGGGCAAAGCAGCTTCGCACTGCTGGGGACAGGAGAACCAACACAGCTGCTCCCCAACTCTGCAACCAGCTCCTTACTCCTCCTTTCTTGCCCCCTTGCTTTGCCCAGAGATCGTGCAAGAATAATCAGGAAGCTGAGCCTCAGCAAGTGCCAAGCAACCATTTTGATCCATGCAGAGACAGCGATGGCCACAAGCAGCTTTTCTCATGGAGCTCATCCATCAAGAGAGTGATTAAGGAGCTAAGAGGAAAAGTTTGGCTGTAACCCCTGAATACAATGGGGTAATAAAACACAATGGTGTTGCTGGCCTGGGAATATGACACTCTGGCACAAGACAGCACCTTCTATTTTGGGATAAACAGACCCCGGTCTGAACACGGCTGAGGGCATCCTGGAGCTCGTTAATCTGTATGGGAATGACAGCGACAGGATAACAGGTCTGATAAGGGTTTCCTCCAGCCTTTTCCTTGCACCATGCAGGCTCCTGCAGCCACCTCGGCTCTCCCCACTCAATAAGGCTTTATACACTTCCTCCCAGGACCCATAATTGCCGTCTCGGTGCAGCCGATACTATCACCTTCCTTTCCTTCCAAATTTCCATAGCCTTTTTAGGGGAGACTAAAAAAAAAAATCCTGCCTTTGTTTTTTTTCTTTTTACTCAGATATTTGTTTTCTTCAAGAGCTAAGCTAAATAAATGCATGCTGTATACTTGAGTTGAAGGACAAGGGAAAAGGAAGGTACAAAGAGCCCAGAAACAACCTGCTGCAACTTGTGCTGCTTGTCAGCACAGTACCTTAACCAGGACAACACTTTTTCACTCCAGGGAACAAGGCAATCCATGTAGCACTGCCATTTCCCAGTACAGAGCAGAGCAGTTGTGGGATGCTCCACGTCACACTGTGGGCCAAGGGCTACAACAGTCTGATTAAGGGCATGGTTTAGTGGTAGACTTGATAGTGTTGGGTTAATAGCGAACTTGATGATCTTAAAGGTTTTTTTCCAGCCTAAATGATGTTATGATTCTACACATCAGATGATGCTTCTGTGCTTGTAAAAAGAAGTTAACAGATAAACTTCACAAAAATGTGGGGGACATTCAGAGGCTCACAGGATGTTAGGGGTTGGAAAGGATCCCAAAGAGATTGAGTCCAACCGCCCTGCCAGAGCAGGACCATACACTCTAGCTCAGGTCACAGAGGAACACATCCAGACAGGCCTTGAAAGTCTTCAGAGAAGAAGACTCCACAACCTCCCTGGGGAGCCTGTTCCAGTGCTCTGGGACCCTTACAGTCAAGAACTTCCCCCTTGTGTTGAGGTGGAACCTCCTGTGCTGCAGCTTACACCCATTGCTCCTTGTCCTATCCCAGGGAGCAGTGAGCAGAGCCTGTCCCCTCCTCCTGACCCCCAGCCCTCAGGTGTTTATAGACATTTATTAAATCCCCTCTCAGTCTTCTCCAGAATAAACAGCTTCAAGTCCCTCAGCCTCTCCTCATCAGGCTCCAGTCCCCTCATCGTCCTCATAGCCTTCTGCTGGACCTTCTCCAGCAGCACTCAAGGGAAATTGAGGTGAAGAACAAGCTTGCTTTTTCTCCTTGTCTCTGATGGAACCCTTCAGCCAATGCTCCAAATCTAACCATCCTCACCAAGGCAGCAGGTTTTTTGTGGTGGGATCTCTCTTGCTGCTTCTTCCCCACTCCAATCACTGTCCCAGATTACACCCCAGCAGTTACCCTGCTGTAACACACACGCTGAAACAGCCAGATGTTCATGCCGAACATAAACTACGGTGAAAAATGCAGAGTACCTCGGCACACCGGCACTGCTGTAATTGAAACATTATTTATTGGGAGAGAGAAATAATCTCTCTTATCTATGCAAGCTGTAGCAGTTTGGCATCACCTGCTCAATACAGAGGAGGAGGAGGGAGACTCAAGCAACCTGTAACTGTAAAAGCCTTCCCCACAAAACTAAATAAATCAAATATCCTCACTAGGTTTGACATCCACAATATTCCCCCTAAGCCCTGGCTTGGAACTGTACCGACATCAGCTTTTATCACAAGAGCTGGAAAGCACTCAGAGGATATCACCTTAACTAACTTGTTCTGTGTTTTGTTATGACCTCAGGTGCTCTGCTGCTTCAGAAAGAGGGTTGCTAACCTCCAGCTTGGCACCAGAGCAATTAACCAAATCCTAACACATCGATTTCAGCATATGCCTGGACAGGAAGCACACACTGAATTTCTGAAGAAGCTGAGGGACAAGGCTGTTACCTTAAGACCAATGATCAGAATAGAGAAGCACTGGGAAGCCCTCATGATATTACAACTCAGGGGTCTGGCATAAAGGAAGCTCCTGTTTGGCAACTCTTATTTTCTCATTCCTGCTCAGGATAGTCAAATTTTAAATGCCTGCAGGGCACAGAAAGTTACTGATAATAAAACCACATTATAATACACCAGAGTTACAGCAAGTAGAAATGCCTGCTTTGGTACACATGGCTCCATCTAAGCTGTATTTCAAATATGCCACATAACATTTATTATGAAGAAGAATTAAAGAGCCCTTCATTAATTATTTGTATTACCATAGCACCTAAGGGCATTAATCACACATCAAGGCACCGTTCAGCAAACACTGCCAGAGCACAGTCTGCCCAGAATCAAAAATACAAGGCAGAGAAAAAGGCAAAACACTGCACAGAAGTGAGAAATGCACCCAGTATGGGAAGGGGGGGTGATAGTTTTAGCCAGCAAGGAGAGGCAGCATGCAGAGAGTGTCCCCCACCATTAAATTACCTCTATGCATCCCAGGTGAGGATATCTTTAAAAGAGAGGTTGGGCAAGGATTGGCACCTCCCCTTGGCAGTTGGGAGTAAGTGGTCAGCAAATTGGAAACCAAACTCTGAGAGAAGCTGTGCAAGAAAGAGGACAACTTCCAGTGCTTGTAGAGAAGAGACCCTGGAGACAATACTGAAGTCAGGTACAGTTTGAGTCAGTTTATGGAACAAGGAAAGATCCTTTCCAGGTTCATTCCTTTTGCTTTTAAGCCATTGAAAAATAATTTTTAGGCAGTAAGAAAGTTTGTCAGTCACATTTGTTCAAGTGACCTAAGGTTTAAATGTTTCATTAGAAGTTCCTATTAACACAATCTCCCTTGCTCCAAGAAACTAAGGCACAACAGGGTTGAGAATTGCATCTTCATCCATAACAGACCCCAGTGCAGAACACCAAAGCTTCAACGTATGCACAGGACCATATCTCCTGCTAAAATTAAACACCAGTAATAAACTAATACCAAGTTCTGTTACTCTAATAAAGCTAAAGCAGAAAAACTAAAACTCAGACCCTGCCTAGAAGGAAATCAGTAATTAATATAGTAAAAAAGCTCTTTCTACTTTTTTAGTTCATGCACCAGCCAATGTATGAACCCCAGTCCTTTAACCTCAGTTCCTCTAGCAGATGCCCAGCACAGACTGGGAGCAGCTATTCACTTGTCAGCACTATTTTGAGTCTTACTACCTCATCCTTTGGAAAATGATGCCCTAATGTAACAGGCAGCAAATACATAAAACTGATGTATGTTGTGAAGTGAACTGATTAGCAAATCAGGCAGATTCCTCCTACCACATAAGCTTTGGGAGTACTAAATAAAAGCAGAGTTAAGTCTGCAAAGATGCTGTTGTACTTCACATGCCCCATATTTTCTTCCCAAAAGGAGGCTCCTGCACTAAACCACATCTCCCACCAAGCACTTCTGTCAGTACCAAAGGGCAGAAGGGAGCAAGAATGTGCTTCACACAGAGGTGGCAGTGACACAGAAGTTATTGTAAAATAGAACAAGGGCACAAAAGAATCAGACTACTTTGTTCTCACCTTAAATTTGTTTCACGTTTCACCTTCATTTGGTTTGGTTTTGGTTTGTTGGGGTTTTTTTTTCCTCTTTTTTTTCTTTGTGGGTTTGGTTTTGGTCTTTTTTTTTTTGTTTGGATCAAGGGAGGTGATTCTCCCCCTCCACGTTGCTCTGCTGAGACCCCACCTGGAGTATTGCATCCAGAAGTAATAGCAGCCTCTATTACAAGAGGGATGCAGACATGCTGGAGCGTGTCCAGGGAAGGGCCACAAGGATGATCAGAGGGCTGGAGCACCTCTGCTATGAGGTGCTCCAGACTGAAAGAGTTGAGGCTGTTCAGCCTGGAGAAGAAGAGGCTTCCAGGTGACCTTACTGTAGCTTTCCAGTATCTAAAGGGGTCCTACAAAAAAGCTGGGGAGGGACTTTTTTGGCTAGCAGGGAGTGACAGGACTAGGGGGAATGGAGCAAAGCTGGAGGTGGGGAGAGTCAGACTGGACGTGAGAAGGAAGTTGTTGAGCATGAGAGTGGTGAGAGCCTGGAATGGGTTGCCCAGGGAGGTGGTTGAAGCCCCATGGCTGGAGGTGTTTAAGGCCAGGCTGGATGAGGCTGTGGGCAGCCTGATCTAGGGTAGAGTGTCCCTGCCCATGGCAGGGGAGGAGTTGGAACTGGCTGATCCTTGTGGTTCCTTCTGACCCTGAATGATTCTATTCTATAATTCTATTTTGTTGTTGTTGTTTGGGTTTGCTTTAAGATGAAAGCAGGCTTATGGCGAGCACAGCAATTAGAAGTGTCCTCACATGTAGAAGCAAACCACCAACAGTTTTCATGCAGAACCCAGAAGAACTATTCCACACCTGACTGCAAGGAGTTTGACTAACATGGAGAGGATTTTTCTCCATTCATATTTTTTTAATTACTATTTAGGTGCATTCTCAGAAGTTATCAACTAATCTCTTGCTTGATTTCCTC
This sequence comes from Tricholaema leucomelas, assembly GCA_013400475.1. Classification (NCBI taxonomy): domain Eukaryota; kingdom Metazoa; phylum Chordata; class Aves; order Piciformes; family Lybiidae; genus Tricholaema lacrymosa; species Tricholaema leucomelas. The sequence goes on from WAAF01019757.1 coordinate 428,670, forward strand.
CACCAAGAAAGGGCCAGATGCAGTAATCTATTACAGACATGATATAATTGTACTGTAATCATAACAGAACAATATCTGCACATATGCTTTTGTTAAGCAGAGGGCACAGCCTGACACTACTCATTAAGAAACAAATGGAACATTCAGCTACAGCTTTCAGCTGATCTTACAGAGATAAGCCTCGGTATTGTTATTGCAGATCTGGTCTATGTGCAGGACAAAGGCGTTCTCTAGACAAAAACCCCAGACTGCTCTGCTTGGGACAACTGACCAGTGGAACAGTATATTCTGCTCTTGGCACTCTGGAATAAATTATTAATCACTCCGAGTACAACATTAGGACCAAAACACCAAGGCTGGACTAGTTCATTATCTCCTGCTACAGCCAAAACGATCATTTCTCTTCAACATAATTTTTCCCTTTCAGATCCAACTGCTGTTGTAATTTATATTCTATTGCAAATAATACCAGACTCCTAGCAGTGTAATTTAAACCTTGTCTGTGCTTTGTGCATGAAAAGTTCTCGGCGTAGCTAATAGTTGTACCAGAAAGAGGAGAGAAATCAAACAAACAGCTGATGTGTTAGAAGCTACTGAAAGGATGTGCCTAGCAGGAAAGCAGCCAAAAAAAAAAGCAGCAATGTGAACTTGCATATGATATAGCACAGTGATGCTGCTGCATTATAAATAATGCTGAAAGATGCATTATTTATGTGTTTAATATTGGGCTCACTTATGAAGTAAGCTTCTCTCTCCTCTTGGTCTCCAATGGTAATAGGGAGGCAGGATCACACAGCAGAGCTTGGAAGGAGACATGGTAATTCGGAGAAGTTTGGGAGGCAAAGCACCAAACAACTCCGAGTGCTGTGCTCTGTTGTATTTCCTCAGTTTAATAAGTAAGTTGGAAATCTCAGGGGGTTAGGAGCTCGGCTTTCATTCATTTAGACATTCAACAGTGAAGAAAAAAAACCCTGGATGTTTATTTGAGCCTTATCCCAAGTCTGTGTCCTTTAACAGCTGCAGAGCTGGCACGGAAATACTCAGAGATTTCTGGCACCTCCACGTCTGATCACTGTTTTAAACCAAAACTAGAGAAAGAGACTGCTCCGTGAAAGTGTTTAAATTGGCTCTTGCCAAAGGATGGAGCCTGAGCCCCATGGTGAGCTCAATCTTTTAACACACTCATTTTCTAGTCCTGTGTTGAATTCAGCCCTTTGCACAGATCCAGGAGAAATGCTACTGCTGTGAACACGTCTTTCCAGCAGTGCACTGAAAACCACCCTAGTGACATTTAGCCAAGGGCGGCCACGAGGGTGCAATACTTTTTAGAATCATAGAATCAACCAGGTTGGAAGAGACCTCCAAGTTCATCCAGTCCAACCTATCACCCAGCCCTAGCCAGTCAACTAGACTATGGCACTAAGTGCCCCATCCAGTCAAATCACTCTCTCTGTGAAGAACTTCCTCCTAACATCCAGCCTGTACTTCCCCCAGCACAACTCAAGACTGCGTCCCCTTGTCCTGTTGCTGGTTGCCTGGCAGAAGAGACCAACCCCACCTGGCTTCAACCTCCCTTCAGGCAGTTGTAGACAACAATGATGTCACCCCTGAGCCTCCTCTTCTCCAGGCTAAACAACCCCAGCTCCCTCAGCCTCTCCTCATAGGGTTTGTATTCCAGGCCCCTCATCAGCTTTGTTGCTCTTCTCTGGACACCTTCCAGCACCTCAACATCTCTCTTGAATTGAGGGGCCCAGAACTGGACACAGCACTCAAGGTGTGACCTGACCAGTGCTGAGTACAGGGGAAGAATAACCTCCCAACCAATAAATCTGATTGTTACCCCAAGTCAGAACACTAGCAGGGGTAAATGCAGTTTTGCTAACGAAACACCTTGGCCTTCAGCCAGAAGTTACCTACTCTGTCATAAAATGCCTGTAACAGGGTGGGAAAGGTCAGAGCTGTGCCAGCCACCAGATGAGGGACAGAGGCTCTCTGTAATTCCCTCTGCCTTCCCAAAGGGAAAAAAAAAAAAAAAAAAAGAAAAGAAGACAGGAAAAAAGGAGAGAAACTGATGGGGTGGGAAGGAAGTAAACCAGCTAGGATGGAAAGAACAATAATCGAATTAAGTAGAGACAAAGAGATATAAACCAATACGCAACCCAACCCCTGGTGGCAATGACATCACTGATGCTGGGCACTGGTACTGAGGAAGTCCAAGACTGCACTCAGATTCTGGAGCTGGATTCATGAACACATGGATCAAGATCAACCGCAGAATGGACAGAGTCCTCCTGGGACACCAGCCAGTGAATAAGGAAATCGACTTGGGCAATCCCTTGGCTTGATCCTGAAAATGACATCCATGGGATGCAATATCTCATTGGTCAGTTGAGGGTCACTTGTCTCGTCCACTTATCCCCACAAGTGCTACCTCTGACTGCTCCCCAATATGGGGCATTAGATGTAGCAGTGTCCTTGGTGTGCACAGGAGCAAGTCTGGGCCAGAGGCTTTCTGCAGCCCAGCCCTTGGCAGCAGCTCTGCCCAGCAGCTTCTCCCTACTAGAAGTAGCACCTGGCTGTGCAAACATGCCCTAAATATCAGAAAGTGCCAGCACTAGTCACTAGTGAGATTGAGTTAAGAAGTCAAATTCCTGAACAGAGTTAATTCTTGTCTGGCTCAAACCAGTACCCAAGGATTTTATCTGCCTCTTGTCCCATATAGTTTCACAGTATATAAGGCATGAACCACTGCCATCTTTCACCTGCATCAGTATGAAGAGCTGCTTATGGTGACAGTGGAGGAAAGGAGATAGATCTCATTCATCCATTATTTACAGGGGACCATTAGATTTAGATGAAGTTTAGCTGGACAACCAACTCAGTCTGAAAAAGAAATGTCAGTTCCAGTAGGTTAGAAGCTACCCTCAACAGTGGGTGCAGAGCCATTATAGATGGAGGTAAGAGCATTGTCTAATTCAGCCTGCACAAGCCAAGGAAACATTGAAGTATTCTTGGGCTTAGGTTTTGCTGTTGTGTTGCTTCAGCCCAGCTTTGCCTCATAAAAGCAGAATAGGCCTGTGCTTGGGACAAGTCTGACCGTCACAAGAGCTTGTTTCTCCAGCTTTAAGTTTTCCAGTTCTTGCAGTTGTAAATGAAGGAGGGAGGGGAAAAAAGAAAGGCTTAAAGGACAATGACCCCAAAAGATTGCTGTGAGCTTTATAATACTATATTAAATGATTCCCTTCAAATCCATTGTTTTGGAAATCCACTTAAATAATCCTATGCTTCAAGGTCCTAGATTATCCATATTTCACATTACAGCTAAAAACACTTTGCAATGCCATCTCTGACTTAAGCACCATTCAAAACCCACCCTATAAAAACCCTCTAAAATGCAGGTCAAAAATCAAAGTGAACAATGGGGAAGAACAGAGATTCTTACTCAAGTTGGAAGATTATCTTCTAGGTCCAAATATTTCACAGAATGTCAGGGGCTGGAAGGAACCTTGACTGAATATTCAGCCCAAACCCCCTGCCAGAGCAGGATCACCTATACCTAATTACACAGGAACACGTCCAGGCAAGTTTTGAGTATTTCCAGAGAAGGAGACTCCACAACTCTCCTGGGCAGTCTGTTCCAGTGTTCTGTCACCCTCACAGAGAGAAGATTCCTCCTCATGTTTAAATGAAACTTCCTATGTCTCGGCTTCCACCTCTTGCCCTTTGTCCTGTCACTGGGCATCACTGAGCAGAGCCTGGCTCCAGCCTCCTAGCACTCACCCTTTACACATTTATAAACATCGATGAGGTCACCTCTCAGATTTCTTAAGAACCATTTCAAAGCAGTGCTTAATCACATCTACTACTATTTCAGTTTTGTTCTGCAGGATTTGGGGTTACACAAAGCATTTCTGGATAGGACGTTCCCAGTCTGGAGACCACAACAAAGGGCTCACAGCCCCTCAGTCCTACTCGACTCCTCACTACAGCACAGGCAAGAATAGGGACTAGCATCAGTCCATTCACAGTGCAGTAACTTTTCCTGCAACTCATTTTCCTGAATGCTTCTCATTGGTAGCCAAAACATACCCCACCTAAACCCAGTGACACCAGAAACTCTGAGTTCATTTTGAGGTGTCCAGGACATTGCTAACTGTGGACAGAATTTGAAAGTACAGACTGAGCACATCCTCCAGCCTCCAAACTGAAGGCAGACAGATGATGCTCAGATTGTATTGCACTGAACTCAGCACTACAATACCCTGTTTGCATTTCCACACGACAGATTAGCTTGGCATGGACAAACAGTGCCTTTTCCACTCCATTTTTGGAGGACAGATGCAGATCTGAATCCAGCTTCTCCCATGAAATGAAGGTTGCCGATAATTCGGCTTTCACCTACAGATTCTCATTCCTGTAGTGCACTCCACTTGTGACTGTCCTCAAGATGAGAAACTCCACCTGGTCTAAAAAGCTCCAAACCTCACAAAGGAATTTAGTTTATGCTAAACAGCTTTTTCCAGATAAAATTCTGCATCCAACTCTCCCAGCACTATTAATTCCAGTTTCCCATTTAGCTGTGCAATATCACACAGTTTAAAGCATTGGAAGCCAAAAGAATCCCCAAATTGCACCCCACTTTCCCCATATTCCACTCGGCAGCTGTCAGAGAGGAAGTGCAAGTGGGTGATGGATTCTTTCAGTTACGTTTTGGATACAAGAGCGCCAACCTCAGATTTGGGCTTTATTACTGTGCTCTGCTTCCCCAAGCCAATTGCAAGAGTCAAATTGTGACAAATTTCATACTTGTGAGGCTTTTAAACAGTCAAATATTGCTTTATTATTTAGAACATCATTTTTCAGGTTTGTTTCCTGCTGTATGTAGCACTGAAGCTCGCATTAGTGCGCTGCATTATATCATCCTTATCAGACAAGTTTCCTCGGTACAGCTGATTCTCCTTTTTGATTTTCTCCAAGAGCTATTAAAAATGCTGACCAAAGAATATAGATTTTCATTAATAGTTCCTCTTCTTTTGATCTGTTCCTTTGATTTACCTGACTCTATGATCTAAATAATCAGAGGAGTTCCTGTCTTTCATGCAACAAATGTAATGCCAAAACTTAATCAAATCAAGGTTTATAACAAGGAGAGGGGGGAAGGCAGTACAGTTAAAGAGCTTTCCCTCACCCTATCTCACCAGATGACTTGGAAGCAAAGCAGGCCTCCAGAAGAGGTACCAGCTAAGTTCCAGCATGTCTGGCATCCTCAGAAGACTTCCTTTACTTTGTAGGCATGAAATGGCTTTCTGTACATAGCAAAGCTGCAGAGCTTTGAGGCTGAGAAGATGACAGCCTTTTTCTTCTGGCAAGGGAAAGAAAGGTGTTGCTCTGGGGATTTCTCCATGCTGTCTCTTGATTCAGCTCAGTGTCATCTACTAGGATAAGTGATTGATATGCTCTCGGGACAGCCAGTTGACTGCACACTTGTTTTGCAACCCTGCTTTGGCATAAGGTTGCTGTCCTTATTCCTTTTGGTATTGTTCCTGCACAGGAAGGCAGGAAAATATGTTTCCAGGCTCTGAATATATGTTTGTTTTCCCTTATTGTTGTTCACTCTCTACACAGTGGTTGTTTTTAATTTGTCTTTGATGGTGAAATTTAAACACTAATAGAAGGAGAAAGATTTCAAGGAGTGGAAAATCCAAAGACAGGCAGAGTACTGAAGCAAAACACAGACTTGGCTTTCAGCGCTGTTTTCTTGTGGAGCCAATGCCGACCCCAAGATGCCCAAACAAGTTGTGAGCACAGCACATGTGCTTTTGGAATCAGACCAAACACCTCTTGTTTTTATACTATTTTTACACCAGTGAATGAGTGAACAGATGTGGTTCAGAGTCAGTCCACCCCAGAACACCATGCTGCTTTCACTCCAGTGTCATCAAATCACCATTGGAATAACTTTGTTCAGGAGTTGTTCAGTTGGTTTTGTGTGACTGCAGCACGAGTCTAGCTCTAAGGGCAAACACACAGATGCTCTGAGATGAATCAGATTTGGTAATTCACCACCCTCTTCCTCAGTCAAGATTAAAAAAAAGAATACCTACAGGTTAGTGAAAGCAGCCACTTGCAAGGGTTAGACTTATCTGGGCAAAGAAACAGACATTTGAGGAAGTACATGTCTGTCTGTATAGACTGAGTCTGTATAGTTGTGTTTCCACATTTCCAGTATTTAGCTGGTGACATCATAATTTCCATATGCAAACCTTGGGGTATGAACAGTCCCAGAGGCCCATGCTGACACACACAAGTCTGGGTGATGCATAAACAAATACAGATACTTTACAGCTTCCCAAAGAGAGGCCAGAATTATTTCCAGCCAGCTAGACAATGAACAAACCACCTGCTGATGACACCAAACCAGGTGTACTGGCTGCCACACCACAGAATCATAGAATCAATCAGGTTGGAAGAGACCTCCAAGATCATCCAGGCCAACCTATCACCCAGCCCTGTCTAATCAACTAAACCATGGCACTAAGTGCCTCATCCACCTTCAGGGATGGTGATCCCACCAACTTCCTGGGCAGCCCATTCCAATGGCAAATCACCCTTTCTGTGAAGAACTTCCTCCTAACATACAGCCTGGTGAGATTTGGACAGGCTTGAGGGCTGATCAGGAAGAAATTTAATGAAATTCAACAAGGGCAAGTGTAGAGTCTTGCAGCTGGGAAAGAACAACTCCAGGTATAGGCTGGGGACTGACCTGTTGGAAGGCAAAAAGGATTTGGGGTTCCTAGTTGATGGGAGGGTGACCATGAGCCAGCAATGTGCTCTTGTGGCCAGGAAGGGCAATTCCATTCTGGGGTGTACTAGAAGGGCTGTGGTTAGTAGGTCAAGAGAGGTTCTCCTGCCCCTCTATTCTGCCCTAGTGAGGCCACATCTGGAGCACTGTGTCCAGTTCTGAGTCCCTTAGTTCAAGAGGGACATAGAACTGCTTGAGAGAGTCCAGCACAGAGCCACAAAGATGATTGAGGGAATGGAACATCTCTGTTACAAAGAGAGACTGAGGGAGGTGGGGCTGTGATGCCTGAAGAAGAGGAAACTAAGAGGTGACCACATCAATGTTTATCAATATGTAAAGGGTGAGTGCCAGGAGGCCGGAACCAGGCTCTGCTGGGTGGTGCCCAATCACAGGACAAGGGGCAAGAGGTGGAAGCTGAGGCATAGGAAGTATTTAAACATGAGGAGGATTTTTTTTTCCCCTGTGAGGATGATAGAACACTGAAACAGACTGACCAGGGGAGTTGTGGAGCCCCTCTCTGGAGATATTCAAAACCTGCCTGGATGCATTCCTGTGTGATCTGGTATTGGTGGTCCTCCTCTGGCGGGGGGGTTGGACTACATGAGCTTTCAAGGTCCCTTCCAGCCCCTGACACTCTGTGATTCTGTGATCTTGGTAACTTGGGAGAAGTATCTCCATTCTGTTTTTAAAAGCAAAGAAGTTAAAATAAGGGCTGAGGCTCTTAACCCTCACAAATATTTTTCACTAAAAGGAGTGATGTGGCAGGCTGAAAGCCTTATCCTTCAAGCAAATAAACTTATTTTCTTCACAGAACAGGACAGTTTCCCCTCAAGGAGATAGCTGGCATCTTTAATTACCTCCCTTTGCCCCTTTTTTGCAGGATTGCTTGCTGCCCTAGTTGCACTAGAGCTACACTCAGGGTTCTCCTCACAGGACCAGCACACCCCAACACTGTCATCATTTCACTCAGTATCATCCACACCTTTTGTGCTTACAAAGGATGATCTCACCTTAGACCAATTCCAACTGTTTTCCACAGAGATAGAATTCCCATACCCCAACACCATATGGTTTGAGCAGGAACAACATCCAGTCTAAAACCACAGAAGGGGACCCACAACACTGAATGATTTCACAATTCACTGACACTGTCTAGGACCTTCCCCTCACTCTTATTTTCCACCCATTTACCACAGCTTCACACCAAAAGACAGAAACAGCTTTTCACCTCCCAAGAATTAGCTCACAAAGATCCCCAAACCATCAAGTAAAATTGTGGGAATCGATGGCCAGCTCAGGAAGGCACAGGAGGAAGCATAAAAGAAAAATACTCCTCTGAGCATACCATTATTGTTAAATATCACCATTCCAAATGTAAGAGATAAATTTCCAAGTGTTACAGCAGGTCTCAGAACCCTATTAATAGAAATTAGAGAGAAGTCTAATAGAAAAAGACAGAGAGGAAGCCATTGCCTCCACTGCTCCCTGGGGAAGGTGAGAAGAGACTGAAAGATGACACTTTATCTCTTCTAATTCCCGTGGGACCCATAATCACAGCATTCATTCAGCAAATAATAATAATAAATATGGTCTGAAGTGACTCCAGCTATTTCAGCTTTAATAAATGGCTTGAAACAGGGGCAAATTCTGATACAGAGAGCATCTTTTCAATAAAACCTGATGGGGGTTATTAATAACATTAATGGAGTACCAGGCTGCCTTATTCACACCCCCCCTCCAGTACATTCCCCACTCCTGTGCACAGACACAGAGGAACGCACACACACACACACTTTTTCCCTCCAGTGATGACAAATTCACACTGTCAGCTTTCTGCTGGCAATGCATCCCAAGAATTAGTCAAATTTGACATGATTTTATTGTTTTATGGGAACTGCCAACAGGGATTTTTCTGCCTGAAGTACATTTATATCCCAGTTCAAATCAGATCCTGGCTTAGTTCATGGACACAGAGAAGATAAGCCAGGAAACCTGCAGCTTCTCAAGGACAAAAAAATAAAACCAGCCCTCCAAAAAAAAAAGCTTATGACCACACTGGGGTGCTTACTCCAGGTAGTTGTGCCTTTCTTTTAGCCTTACTCCCAGGACAGCTTTCCCCTCCAGCTTGTGGTTCCCTTACGAGGAAACCAACTCCAGTGCACAGCCACAGCATTTGGGCTTGTTGGTTTAAAAGCAGAATTTTCAAGGCAACTGAAATTCCTTGCACACAGTTTCAGAAGAACTAAAAACCTGTATGCAGAAGAATAAGGGCAAGCAGGTAGACAGGCTTCACCTGACCAGTTTCATTCTAAAGAGACAGTCCAGAAGTATTCTCTTTGAGCCTTTTCTTCTTATTGCTCCCCTTCCTCTTTTCTTCTTATTCTTCCCCTTCCCCTTTTTCTCTCCTTTCTTTCTTGAGTTTTATTTTTCAATAAAGCATGACCTCACTCCAAATGTACTCCATGAATAAAAACACCACAACAACTATTGGCTCTACTTGTACAGGACCAAACCTTAACTGATGGCTCCTGATAATTTGGAATTCACCCTCATTTATCCCATTTCACTTCAGCCTTCAGCAGTATTTTCCCCATGTCACGTATTTTTACAGGCTTAATGAGACTAAAAAAAGCCATACTCTGCTCCCTCTGCATTTTATGCTTTCAGCTGCAACTTCCATAAAATCATTTTGGTTAGCAAACAAGATGGCTGTATGATTAAAGGAAAAAAAAATGCATCTCATTTTCCTAGTCCCATATATAGATGCAAGGAGGGAGCAGCCAGAGCCTAAGTGGTTTATAGCACTACTTTCCTTGCAGGGAAAGGACAAAAGAAAAAGGATTGGGAAAAAAAAAAAAGAAGGAAAATAAAAAAAGAAGATAAATAGAATTATATAGTTGCAGAGAAATGAAATGTTTGAACAGAAAATAATCTCCCTAGCTTGCAGCCTGCAGGCATAACCTGTCATAACTCTGCATGAAGTGAACAGTCAGGGAGTTTGAGTTTTCTGCATCTTACCAGAAACTAATAGGCTCTGTCGTATCATCCTCTGGAGACAAGAATTTGAAGGAGCCACTGCATTTAGATCAAGAAAAGTCATTCTGTGGTTTAATAGAATTAGAAGGAATCATCAGAAGCCCAACACAACCCGGTGCAGACACCAGATGGAAGGTGACCAGAACAAAAATCCCAGCCCACACGCCACACCATAAACAGGGCAGCTAAATGGTAAGTTCATTAGAAGCTTTTCCTGAGACCGTGGATCTATCAGTTCATATCAGACAAGAATTCCACTGCTTTGCATACTTGACTGACATTTCCTCTTGGTACAGGGAGGATCATTCCGAGAGTCTCACATTGCGGCAGGTCAGCCTTAGCAGCTGCTGTAAGAGAATAGAGTGCCCTCTGAGCACATCTTAGTTTCTGAAAGGTGGAGTAACTAAAGTGCTAAGGAGCAAGAGAGAAAACACTTCAGGAAGAAACAAACTACTGCTAAATCTGCACTGACCAGAGCAGGCAAGATTCTCTTCTAAGCTTTACATCTGCAGCCTCTTCTCCCTTGATCTTTACAGGCTTGCTGAGGTCTGAAATCAATGCACAAAGCACACTGTGGTGCAAGTTCTAAAGGCTACTGCACAAACAAGACACCGTTGGGAAAAAAGAATGTTTTCCCTAAGACATTTTCTGTCCTCCAGCCTCTGAATGACCATACATATGCTGTGGAGTAGATACAATACCAAATAGTGTAATCCACCAGAAATGGAAAAAGGAGAAATTTGTCTTCTCTGACAAGCTTGTGGGTCAGAACTAAAATAGAAGCTCTGACAGAGACATAGGTTAGGTTATGGATTTGTCTCTCTTGTCTGGCGAAGGGCAGATTGAGAAGAAAACATCAAAGTATTTCCCAACAGTGGCAAAAGGCATGCTACACATTCTCAGTCCCAAACACCTCTATTTCTCCTCTATATCACACTAGGAAAAGTTCCCCATACAAAAAGCAGGTCTTCTAACCCTCCTGTCCCCTTCCAAAAAAAAAGTGATAGATGACCTGGTGCTAGCTCTTCTCATTGCCTTTACTGACCTGTTTTGCTTTTCCCATGCTTCCACATGACAAATGCCCTTTCTTTGGGTTTGTTTTAACATATCACAGTTCAAGTCTGCAATTGCTACAGGTATTCCAGACTCCACAGAGATCCAAGTTCCTCCTCACAGTCTGTAAGTTCTCTACGGTTCTTGCCCAAGCACCTTCTCTAATTAAGTTCCTGGCAATGTCCCTTGCTGCAGTTAGAGGAGTCATATTCCTGCCCCAAACTGTGGAGCACTTTCCTCACAGAGAAGTCTTCTCAGTGATGCCCAATGGCAGGACAAGGGACAATGGGTGGAAGCTGAGGCATAGGAAGTTTCATTTAAACATGAGGAATTTTTTTCCCTGTGAGGGTGACAGAACCCTGGAACAGGCTGCCCAGGGGGGTTGTCGAGTCTCCCTCTCTGGAGATATTCAAAACCTGCCTGGATGTGTTCCTGTGCAATCTGCTATAGGTGATCATGCTCTGGCAGGGGAGGATGGACTGCATGAGCTTTCGTCCCAGCCCCTAACATTGTATGATTCTATGATGAAGTCTTTCCCCATGCAAGATCTCACTTTGACAGTAGGCTTCCTTTAGCACAAAGAGCACACTGCTACCCTCCTGAACTAAACACAAATGTTAGCAAGTACCTCAAATACTTCAAGTTTTCATGCACTGTGACTTCCATCCCCAGACACAGTGTGAGACTCGGTCTGCAATACATAGAAAAGCCTCTTGCACACCTGATCGTGTTGCACTCACATGGAGGAGCTCTGAGATACCTCCCAGCCTGCTCTAGTGGGAGGTGTCCCTGCCTATGGCGGGGGGTTGGAGCTGGATGATCCTTGAGGTCCCTTCCAACCTAAACCATTCTATGATTCTATGATACCTTTAACTGACAAGTTCTTCCATTTCTCATCTCTACAGAGTAAGATACTCAAATTTGCTGCTTTCACATGGGGTAACATTCAAGTTAGCAGCTGGGACAATTTGTTGAAGGTCAGAAGGCAGCTTTAAGTAGACCTGCAGGCTGCACCCGGAGATTCCAGAGCTTTGTCTAGCATCCTACCACTGCATCTCATTTTCTCTCTAGGAAGACTGTTTCCTCAGCAGAGGAAAACATGAAGACAGCTTTAAAGGCAAAGACCAAATGAGAGACAGCAGAAGAACCTGCATGCCCCCACGACTTCAGTGCTCATTGTACCCATTTACCCCTCTGAACAAAGGGACGACAGCCACGACGTGACCCGCTCAGCAGCAGGGGCTTCTCCAAAGCACTCCATCTGACCTCGGTGTAATGAACAGAATTAATATGGCCAAGCCTCTAACACGGCACCACTTCCCAGCAGCACAGCCACAGCCTCTAATTGATTAGTCCATAAAAGTCTGTGCACTAAATTGAAAGGAGCTGCACTAATTCTCTTTTATGTTAAATTTCTGTCTTTCTCCTTTATCGAATCCTTCGTCGAATGTCCCTTCTGCTGCCTATTGTGGGCTTGCTCTGGGCCTGTTTTCCTCTTGCCCAGATTAAGTACCTAATCAAAATCTTGTCTCCCTTAATGGCATAAAATTGAAAGATAGATATTGCACTTTACACAGCTGATTAAACACTAGAATGTGGCTAAATGCTTTACAGGGCTTGTTACATTAACTAACTCTGTCATCTGCCAGCTATCTTATAATTGCATATGCTCATGTTGCCACTGGTGAAGCCAAGGTAAGATTTCTTTTCTCTCCATTACCTCTCTCCACGCTCCCTCTCTGCACATTGCTGCTCACCATCAGCTGCGTGTCAGTGCAGAGCTAAGAGCTTCCCTGTAACAACCACCTGAAGAAAAACTGTCTGATGTTGATTGCCTATAATTTTCTCTTCTACCTTCAATTCTCAGTCACCACTTTGTGACTAGCTGAAGTGGCTAATGTCATAGGACAGGACAGTAAATACACACAGCTCCTTCTTTTAGAAGGAAGGACAATCCTGCCTACACTTGTCTTCTTCACAGCTTTGATATTGGACTCCTTGTTCCAGAACTCAGAGGAAAGCAAGGGGAGAAGGGGGGGAAATTGCTTATCCTAGCTAGCATAAGATATATTAAATAGTCTGAAATCCCCATTGGCTTGTCACAGCACAGTCTGATGTAGGTATCTGACGTTGCATTTCTTGGCTTTTTCCTTGCACTGTAATAGCAATGATGCAGATGGACTTTCTGGAAGACTTACAAGTCTATCCCAGCTGATCTGCTTTTTGGAGAAGAGAATCACCTTCTGCAAGATATTCACCCTGAATGTAATCTTCAATTGGGTTGCTTCAAGAAGAGGAAAAACAAGCCAACCCAAAAAGGCTTCACCAGAAAATCCTTTGGAAGAAAGAAAAGCAGTAGGGAGATTTTAAAATGTTCTTAGGGATGGTTAATGATTAAAGCAGTGATCAGAGACTGTGTTTTGTTTAAAGATACAAACCACCTTGCCAAGTATTCTGCAAATAAGAAGTAAGGTCTGTCGTGGTTGTCATCATAGACCCAGCAGTTTCAGGAACAGATCTGCTCCTTGGCACAAACACAAATATTCCTATGCATATTGCTCTAAGGTAATTGCCAAAGACTCTTTGTTTTTAACACAGAATAGATCAGATGTTACAGCCAGACTGTAAAAGGTGGATAGCCAGTCCAGTTCATGTGTATTCCTTCCTGGCCCCAATCTTTTACAGAGAATCTACTTGTTAAGCAATAAAATGATATGTCATCCATTCTGGGCCCTATATTACCCTAAAAAATCTTTTTTTCTATTCTCAAATTCATTGCAGAAAGGTGTTAGAAGTTGCTTTCTGTCCCTTCTCTCTAATTCTGCACCTTACTCTACAAGAACACCATCAGAGAGGTGTAGATATCCCAATCACTGGAAACATCTACGGTGAGCAGCCTGACCTAGTTGAAGAAGTCCCTACTGACTATGGAAGAGATGGACCAGATGACATTTCAAAGTCTCTTGCAACCAAAATCATTCTGTGATTCTATGTTAAAGAGCAGGACTTCAATCAGGAGAGGAGGATCTGTCTGTTTGCAGGGGAGTCAGCAGGTCTGTGTTCACAGCCAAGTACCAACGCTAACACAAAGCTTTGCCTTAGAAATACCCAGAGGTTCTATTTTCTTCCCCTGGGCTAAGCAGCAAGGCTTTACTGAGTTCTCCCTCTCCAGTTTATATGGTAGCTAAGCCAAGTTGCACTGAAGCAGACATTACAATTCTGCTGGTAATTAATAATCAATTAATTGTTTTCTTATCCCACAAGGATTCTGCACCACTCATCTTCCATTCTTTGGCTCCACATAGAAACCACACAAATTAGTTCATCATGCCATTGTTAATGGTTCATAAAAGCTTACTAGAGGCTATTATGAAATCTTTAGTAAGTGCCTGGTTTTAAATATTCATAAAGGCACAATATATATTTTAATAAGACATGTTGCAAGTTACAAAACTGAACTCTGAACTAAACATTAAGATCACAGCAAAGATTCATCTGAGAGCACACCACTGGATATCCATAGCAGAAAGCTCTCTTTTCGTTTTCCTTTTTCTTGGCTGAGGAGAAAAATCTTGTCAAATCCTTTCACCTGTAGTTTCAAACCAGAGAATTTTACCAAGCCTCCTCCTGCCACTTCAGGAGGAAGAGAACAGATTTCCTTGACATCCAGATCAGCACACAGCACTAGATAGCTGGCAGCTTTCTGTCCTGACTAGTTTCAAGCAAAAGCAGTAATTTAGCTCAAGACTGACATGCAGGTAGCAAAATCAGGTGGAAGTTTACCCAAGTATCAGATAGCACAAAGACTATCCCCAAGCTGATCACTCGACAGAGACAATTCTTTGCCAGTAAGCACTTACCTAAACAGAAAAATGAGAGGCTTTGCTACTAGAAACACTATATCATAGAATCACAGTGTCAGGGGCTGGAAGGGACCCCAAAAGCTCATCCAGTCCAACCTCCCTACCATAGCAGGATCACCTATAGCAGATTGCACAGGAACACATCCAGGCAGGTTTTGAATATCTCCAGAGAGAAGGACTCCACGACCCCCCTGGGCAGCCTGTTCCAGTGTTCCGTCACCCTCACAGGGAAAAAAAAATCCTTCTCATGTTTAAATGAAACTTCCTATGCCTTAGCTTTCACCCACTGCCCCTTGTCCCACACCTAAGTTCTCATTTGTGGGTCCGACACAGAATAGATCATAAAAACAAGAGCAAGTTTGACTGTTTTGTCCTAGTGAACACTTGGCCACAGCCATGTTCGGCTGGCAGCAGCTCAGTTCAGCACAGCTGTCCAATTCCTTCCAGCAGAGGTGCAGAAATGGAGCTGCTACAGCAAGACACTCAGGAGACTAACAGAAGAAGTACAGGAGGAAGAGTAAAGCTTTTACCAGGCCTAGGTACAACCAACGCCACCAATCCTCCACTTTCAGGATCAGATTCACAAAGTAATATGTTAAAGCCTTTTATACACATAAATCCCAGCGCTGTGACCCCTGCCAAGCACCTATTCCTACACTGAAGCCTATTTGGGAGCCACGGAATTCCCCTAATGTGCTCTCCAGCAGGAGACCACCACCTGTACCAGCATGCAACCAGAAGTGTTACATTTCACAAGGCTGATCTGATGAGGTGCTAAACGTTACTGATGGGGTGACTTAACCAACACCGCAGCAGCAGCACCACCATTCTGAATGATACCCCTGCTGCCACCAGCCAGAATAGAGCTATTGTGCCCTGCTCC
The DNA here is from genome assembly GCA_013400475.1 of Tricholaema leucomelas. Lineage (NCBI taxonomy): Eukaryota > Metazoa > Chordata > Aves > Piciformes > Lybiidae > Tricholaema lacrymosa > Tricholaema leucomelas. The sequence continues at coordinate 444,307 of WAAF01019757.1, forward strand.
ATGCTGACCTGGGTGGTCCAGCCCAGCCTTGCTCCACACCTCACAGGCCCAATCTCATTCATATTCCCAGAACGAATGGGTTTATGTATGTAACTCTGCTACTCCTGCTGTGGAAGAAGGATGGGCTGAAAGCTTGCTCAGCTTCACACCCAACTTCCAATATTGTTTCTTCTCTCATTTCCCCCAGAAGGGTCCCAGCACCTTATTTATACTGCTTGGGGGGTCTGAAAGAGATGGAGGTGTGGGGGGGAGGGGGGGAGACAGATAAAGGATCCCATACACTAGGGAGAAAGATAAGGGAAAGTGACTGAAACAGTCTTACTGCTATTCAGGGTCCTCCACTATCTCTTTGGAAGTGGTTTTCAGCACAGGAATATTTGGAGATATTTTGGTCTTTCCAGAATGACAAAGTACGCAAACAGCCTCACTCACTAGTGTTGAACTCCTGTGCTCTGAGGAAAGCTGCTCTTACCTAAACAAGAGAGCAGTTAACAGGACCCATCCACCAGCTTCCACCTATGGTTCTGCCTTCTTCCAAAACCCTTCCAGGCAGTGGGGGCAACTATTACAATAAGGAATCAGAGTGAAAAGCCACGACCTTATTGCTGTCTACAACTACCTGAGGGGTGGTTGTGGCCAGGGGGAGGTTGCTCTCTTCTCTCAGGCAGCCAGCGCCAGAACAAGAGGACACAGCCTCAGGCTGCGCCAGGGGAAATTTAGGCTCGAGGTGAGGAGAAAGTTCTTCACTGAGAGAGTCATTGGACACTGGAATGGGCTGCCCAGGGAGGTGGTGGAGTCACTGTCCCTGAAGCTGTTCAAGGCAGGATTGGACGTGGCACTTGGTGCCATGGTCTAGCCTTGAGCTCTGTGGTAAAATGTTGGACTTGATGATCTGTGAGGTCTCTTCCAACCCTGATGATACTGTGAAAAAACATTCTGAGGAGGAAATTAGGAACTACAGCTGGTTTCAACAGCAACAGAGGTTTTTAGGGCAATGAAGCCGGTGCGAGGCCTGGAGCACAGCCCTGTGAGAAGAGGCTGAGGGAGCTGGGGTTGTTTAGCCTGGAGGAGACCCAGGGCAGACCTCATTGCTGTCTACAACTACCTGAAGGGAGGCTGTAAGCCAGGTGGGGTTGGTCTCTTCTGCCAGGCAACCAGCAACAGAATAAGGGGACGCAGTCTCAAGTTGTGCCAGTGGAGGTCTAGGCTGGATGTGAGGAGGAAGCTCTTCACAGAGAGTGAATTGGAATGGGCTGCTCAGGGAGGTTGTTGGAGTAACCATCCCTAGAGGTGTTCAAGAAAAGCCTGGATGGGGCACTTAGTTCCATGCTTTAGTTGATTGGATAGGGCTAGTTGATAGGTTGGCCTGGATGACCTTGGAGGTCTCTCCCAACCTGGTTGATTCTACGATTCAACCAAAAACATTCCAGGAATTATCAGTGACTCTTGGAAATACCTCTTCAGCAGGACCTTAAAAAGCTTTAAACAGCTGAACTGGACAAGCAGCCTCTGGTCTACCCTTCTGAGATGATCTCTATTTAAAAGAAAATAGAAGTATGGGGAAGAGTAACATTCCCAGAAAGAACAAAATAATTCTGTCACATCTTTTTAGCTTATTCTCACTTCTCAATTCCCCTTCTCTTTCTCCCCAGGGACTGCTTGATTAAATATATGTGAATAAAACAGATCTATTCCCTTTTGAACTACGTTAAATTAACAGTGACCGGAATCAGACCCCACAGGCCTGACAGCAATTACTTATCAATGAATCATTATCCATCTCTAAATACAATTCAATACTCTTTCCAAACTCCTTTGACTTTAAGTGCATGGGGAAGGAAAAAAAAAAAAAAAAAAGGAATAGTGCACTGGCAAAATCAATTCAGCCAAGCAGGGATCTTGCCAAGGGGTGCAGGGGAGGGTGATAAATCAGGATTTCAATAGCAAGGTAGCTACCTGGACAAGCTGGAACATTCTTGGTCATAAATCCCAACTCATCAAACAGAAATTTCTCTAGTCTATTTTTAAAAGAATAGAAAATAGTTACTATTTGCTCAGTACCACTCAGGCTTTCTTGACATTCCCAAAAGTCAGGAAAAATAAGTTAATTCAAATCCAAAGAGGAACAAAACAAAGCCTACAACCAGCTTTTCTACTAGAACTGTGGCTGCTGCTTCAACGCTACATTTTCTTGTCCCCCGGTCATTGAGTACCATAAGGAGGTGAGCCCAAGCCACAAAGTTTAATGTTGGGGTTCTTAAAACTCCTTGGAGAAATGTGGGAGTTTGAGACACTGTTTACTTGCATGCCACCTTGAACAGCAAGATCTCAATGCCTGAAGATCTACCAGGAGAAAGAGCAATGAAAAGAGAGTGAAACAATGAGATTGGATAAGATCAATCTGATAATACCAAAGCTGTGTTATAAGACCATCCTGCTTGCCTAAAAGGAATAGAAGTATCAAGCAGTAGGAGCATAACTGATCATGTAGAAACTCTCAAGCTGATTTTTATTCCACTAGACCTTCACAAAGGGTGTAACATTTTGGACAAGTGGAAGAGTTTTCTAAAAAGAGACTATTATGTCTTAAGGTGTTCAGATGTATCCTTTTATCTTTGTCAAAGATTACTGCATTTGAATTGTAATATTAATTCTCAGTGGTTTGCTGGGGCCTGCTTGCTCCCACAGCAAAAACAATAACCACTGACCTCACCAGCCCTTCGACATCTCTGCATTGCCACTGCCTGTTCTGCCAATGTGAGCATTTACTACACCTTGTAGGGAACTGCTCTGGCCAGAACAAAATTCAGCCACTGAAAACAGAGGTCAGGCAACATTGCCTGGAAAGCACAGGAAAACAGAAATCCCAAATCTTTGATGTGAGCAATGGAGCAAGGGTAGAGTGACCTGTCAGAGAAGGACTGGGGGCTATGCAGCATCACCTTCAACAAAAATCAGATGACAGCCACCAGCATGCTGCAGAACAGAGGGGATAAATTCTCAGTAAGAGGGTGTCAAGACTGAATCAACACAGTATTCCTGATTTTGTCAACCCTCTGTGAGTCCCTTACCAGAAATGCTAGCAGGAAACCACTGTTTTCCTCATTTCTAGTCAGTTGGTTTGCATTTATTTGGTTTTCAGAAGGTTCCATAGGTGAGGGGGAAGTGGGACAGAAATGAAGGGCAGCACATTCTTATTGCATTTCCAGCTCTGCCCTGAGGAATGCTCCGATTTTTCTTAAGAAAACCACCAAAACTCACGACACTTATTCTGGAGAAGAAGTTTTTAGGCCAATGTCTACAAGCAAGATGCACAAAAAAAAAAAAAAGGAGTTTTTTTCATACCACCAGATTTTAGATCTCAGTTCAGGCAGCCCAAACAGCAAGACAGAAACATCCTTAGAGCAGGTGATTCAAGCGGCTCCTTTTGGCTGCTGTCAGAGATTTGCTCAAGTGGAAATTAAAGATCTTAGTGAAGGTTTTGAGAAGCATTGTGCCTAACACTCTCTCTTCACACACTGAAACAAGATCTATTTTTCAAGACCCTGACTGAACTTAACAACTGAAAGCATTTGTCCCACTTGCCTGTAGCAATGGAACTGCAACTAAGTACTTGTCTTAAAGCAATTTATAGAATCACATTTAAAATAGAAAAGAGCTACATTAGCCTAGACTGTGACACTTAAATTAAGGTTTCTGAGAGATCTCTTGATAAGGAGAGAAGATACCTGGATAGGCTGGAACAGTGCTGGTCATAAATCCCACAGTGAACTGTTTTCCAGATCCACGTGATAGCATCAGTTAAGTGTCAGGGAATATCGGCATCGTTTAAAAAGACAATTAAAAGCTAACTTTGAAAGACTGACAAGCTAAAAAAGTCCAGATAGACAGCTAGAGAGATAACTACCATTGGCATCCATCCATCCTCCTGGACAGTATGCTCCAAACCATGAAATCTAGGGCCTAAAAAGCCAAGAAAACAGAAGTAACGCTGGCTGAGCTGCTCCAGCACTGAGCTGTAACCTGAAGACATTGCCGTTTGTTAAGTTGGATGGTGGCCCACTTCTGTCACCACATTACTGAAATTACAAACATAACTTTGAAAGGCTTGGCCCTTGCTCTTACCTGCATTGCAGGGAAGGAGAGCACTCACCAAACAGAAGGACAAAAATGGGGAAAGGGACAGTCTTTGGCAGGGATCTGCAGTCACAGGTCAGGTAATACAGTCTCTGGAAGCCAGAGACTGTGGCGCTGCTCTATTCAATTGTTAGGCTTGCCTTTGTGCAGTCAACTTTGCTGACATCTGTGCTCTCCGCTGATGAATCAGTACAGAAACTGACCTTTAAAAGATCCCTTCCAATCCAAACCATTCTGTGACTTCATGAATGTGGTTCAAATCCACCCAATTGCTCATCAGTTACCTGGAGTTCTTATGGGGAACATCAACAGCAATAGAAAGCTTTTGGCTATCAATACCAGCACGACCACCAAGACTGATTCAAAAGTCAAAGACATTTGTGCAGTATCGTACGATGAGAGAACAAACAAACATTTCACACTCTTCCAATATCACTTCATACCTCTGACCTCAAAAAACAATCCTAATCTCTTTGTTCATTCTGGAAATTGTCTCAGAAGTATATTGGGCACCACTGAGTTTACCCATACGTAATTGAAGTAGGCTAAAATGAAGATTGGCAAAGCTGAAGGCTTGCAAATTGTCATCATTTGGGGTTAAGGTTAGCTACTGCCTGGATTTTTACTTTATTAAACCCTTTAAATTCAGAATGGTTTGGACATAAGGATTTCTGTTTGGTCCATCCCTAAATGCAAAACCTCACATAAATAAGTAAATAGCTGATGCCACTAGAATTTAGCCATAATGAATTCAGTCCCTCCTACTGCAAAGGGAAAGTCATGCTCGCAGGCATAGTTTAGGCCTTGTTTTTAAATGCAGAGAACAGTAAAATAGATGCAACACTTATGAATTATTAAAGCCTGCACAAGGATTTCTTTTCCTCTTCCACAGTTTCTTGTTTAAACCTTGTTCACTGTTGGAGACTCTGGGGATGACTGACATTTAACAAATCCCTGTCATGCTTCCTTACCCACTGAATGCCTGACATGGGAGAGAGAGAGCAACTGCACATGCACACCAGTATATGCAGATCACAGACACTCCAGTTTAGTTCATTCCTCCTCGCTCCCCACGCTGCCTGAACCAAGTTTCTTGCAAAATGGAGAGAGAAACATTGCCATCTGGAGAGTGTCCCACTATCATCACTTCATCTGTTCAGTAAGAACCTTTTCACACCTTGTAAGTACCGGATTAGGAATTAACAAAACTTGCTTTAAAAAAAAAGAAAAAGTAATATCTACCTTTGAAGATCAGGGGAATTGGTTTTCTATAATAATATTGTTTATTTTCCTTGAGAACAAATAGTGCAGAGAGATACATTTAGAGAGAGCTTTATAGAAATGCAACCTGGAAAGCGGTCCTGTGGAGAGGGACCTGGGGGTCCTGGTGGCTAACAAGTTACCCATGGCACAGCAATGTGCCCTTGTGGCCAAGAAGGCCAATGGGATCCTGCGGTGTATTAGGAAGAGTGTGTCCAGCAGACCAAGAGAGGTTCTCCTCCCCCTCTACTCTGCCCTGGCGAGACCTCATCTTGAATGCTGTGTTCAGTTTTGGGCTCCCCAGTTTAAGAGGGACAGGGATCTGCTGGAGAGGGTCCAGTGGAGGGCTATGAGCATGATGAGGGGACAGGAGGGCATGGCTTATGAGGAGAGGCTGAGGGACCTGGGGCTTTTTAGTCTGGAGAAAAGAAGACTTAGAGGGGATTTGATAAGTGTTTATAAGTATCTGAGGGCTGGCCAGGAGCAGGGGAACAGGCTCTGCTCACTGCTCCCTGGGCTAGGATAAGGAGCAATGGATGTAAGCTGCAGCAAAATAGGTTCCGCCTCAACACAAGGGGGAACTTCTTGACTGTAAGGGTCACAGAGTACTGGAACAGGCAATTTAAAATCTACTTCAGATTTCCACGGGGAACCAACCCAGCAAAAAGTCTAGGCAGGAATTACTGACACTTATATGGAGAGTTTTGAGCCAATGGTTGATCTACTACCAGCAGCATTATTATACCAATGTTGGTCTGAGGATAAATGCTAGACAAGTAATAGGAAGCAAAAGAGAAAACAGTCACATTTGGGACAGTCTTTTCAGAACCATATCAGTTTATGCCCAGCAGCCACTAAATCAGCCACTCTAGTAAGAAAATACTGCCTTCCCTGATCAAACCTGCCTTGCTCTATACACCACAGAGCAGAGGAAGGTAGGAGACCACAGCAGCAGCAATTGTAACAGCTGCATCATTTTCCAAAGAACAATTTAATAGATTTAAATTTTTGTGACTAATTCAGAGTATTTCTAACACTGAGTAGTTACAATCAATGAAAAAATACTTAACAAAAAGTTGGGCCACATCAGATGACTCATCTACATTATCACATCCCCATCTAGGGCCAATGGGCACAAACAGGAACCCAGGAGGCTACATCTGACAATTTATAGAATGGTTTAGGGTGGAAAGGACATTGAAGATCATTCAATTGCAACCTGCCTGCCCTAGGCAAGGACACTTTCAACTAGACCAGGTAGCTGAGGGCCCCATCCCACCCAGTCTTGAACGCCTCCAGGAAGGAGACATTCGCAACCTCTCCAGGCAACCTCTTCCAGTGCCTCACCACCCTCATGGAGGAGAATTTCTTCCTAATGCGTAATATAAATGCAGCTTTTTTCAGTTTGAAATTATTACCCTTCATCCTACCACTCCATGTCCTTGTACAAAGTCCCTCTCTAGTTCTTTTGTAACCCATTCAAATATTGGAAGACATCCCTAGAGGCTTCTTTTCTCTTCTGTTGGTGGTGATCGGCCAACTCTCTCAGCCTGTCATCATAGAGAGGCGCTCCAGCCCTCTGAACATCTTTCTGGGCCCCTCTGGACCTGCTCTAACAGTTCCACATCCTTATTGGATTGGAGGCTCCAGAACCACACCTAGCACTGCATGTGGGAATTTCAGCAGAGGGGCAGAATTTCCTCCCTCAACCTGCTGGCCAGGCTTCTTTTGACACAGCCCAGGCTGCGGTTGGCTTCACCCTGCTGTGTAATCAAGCTCCTTAGTGTCAGTGATATTAATTGGTTTTGCCAGTTTGCTACGTGCAGATATTTTCCTTTTCCTTTCCTTATTTCTCCTCCCTAATGATCAACAAATCCATCTTGGGATATGAGCGCACTTTATCGTCGTATTATCTGTAGCAAGTGGCACTAAAATAAAACACATCCGCCTTGCAAATGAGAAATGGGGAAACGTCTGCCATGGGTTTAATGAAGTTGTGTGTCTCTGGCGGTTTCATTGCGTGAGCACCACCATTTAATTGTTCACAAGAGAGGTTTAACAGAGAACATGCTTGTGCTAAAAAGATAGGCTTAATGTTTGAGCTGACTGGGTATTCCTACGTGCACTTCTCAGTCTCTCCCAAGGTATTATATTTAAAGTGTTCTTTTAATTTAGTTCATTTTCTCCCTCTGTTAAGAGCACTGAGTTTGTGAAAAATCATCTGCCACAATCCTCATACAAGCTCAAAGTGCTGCCAGAGAGCTTTTGTTTTCCCGTATTTATTAATAAGCTCTCTTTTTAAGTCTACTCTGCTCTACAAATTGTAAAGAGCACACAAACAAGGCAAAGCAGCTGCCAAATGTCTAAGTAAAGCTTGGCCTGGCCAGTAATAAGCAAAAACTATTTCATCCTCCTTAACGCTTTGCAATCTATGCAGAAAATCTTTATGGGAGAAGCATCAACCCAAAGATTTATCAGGTAAAGTTTTGGCAATTAAATAAGAGAGATGCAGATGAGATTTTTTTTTTTCAGGCAACTTAATTTATTTTTAAGTTATAGAAAGTGTTGAGCAGGAATTGAGATTTTTCAGCATGAAACAAATTTGTGAGGATTTGCAAACAGAACTATTTTCAGAGCAGTCACTTTTTCATATCCAAATGCAAACAGCCTCCCAAAGACTCCTCGCAGAATTTCTTCTTGGAAAAGAACAGAAAAAGCTGGGGGAGGGAAACAAAACCAAACCACTGTACTATGGTTTGAAGTGGGTTTGCCTATAGAAAAGGAAGTGACATAATTCTAATGTAAGTGTACCTTCACTTTCATCTTTCAGGTTTACCAACATCATTCCTGACTGAGTTACTGCTCTCAAGCACCCAAACCATAACTACCCTTTCCAAGCAGGCATTTCAGTTGTATGCTGAAAAGGATGTGGGGGGGACTGAAGTGTTAGTTCAGAATTAATTCTATCAGTGTAAGCAAATTGTTTTCTATTTGCCTCAAATTATTCATCTTGGGAAGCAGAGGGTGGTTATAAGTAAACTGAGTCAATAACTGAGAAGTGAGCTGGAGTTTAAAAATAGGCTTGGCTCACAGGTTGACTTTCTGCAGTGAAATAAACCTCGCCAAGAGCATCCAAGGCACATCAACTCACACTCTTAAAACACCTCACAAAAGCCATCCTGGTGTAAATTTTAACCAGTTAAGTACATGTCACCATTATCATCTGGTGCAACTGTACCCTGGCTAGCAGGCCCCATCCTCCCCACCTTAGCTGGAGCCTGGTTAGCAGGAGAATTGCAAGCAGCATCTGATGAGCAGAAAACACTCTGGTTGTCCATGAGTGGTCATTGCTGGAACACGAAAACATGTCTCTAAGAACCTGCTTTAACAAAACTCTATTCTGGTCTTTCCTGGAAGATATTTAAGTACTCATATTAAAATAAGCAATTTTGGATGCTTCTGTTTCTGAGAAGAGGGAGAGGTAGGTCCAGTCTGCGATTTCCTCCAGAGTCCATCTGTCAGATATCACCACGTACTGTCTACCAATACCCCCATCCTTGGATATCCCCAAAGCATGAGAAACTAGATGCTAAAAATCACTTGGCAACTGACTACTTTGGTCCAAGTTTGGTGCCTGTGGTTGGATCTGCCTTCATACAATAGTTGTCATCCTAATTAAGACTTCTAGTTGAATCCCCAGTACAAATAAAATTAATTTGTAAAGAGTAAGTACAGAGGAACAAATCACAGGCCAACTGTAGAGTCTCCTGGAGCCTGTGAGACTGTCTGCAGCAGCTTTCTCGCAGATCCTCTCAGCCAGCTCTAATCATTGATTTAAAAAGAGACTAACAGAAGAGCCTATTCTGGAGGATGAAAGCAAATGCGAGTCTCAGCACGGGTTCCTTCAGGAGGGCTGTGTAATTATCACATTCAGCATTGCTCTAACTCAGAGTCACTCTTTCATTTTCTGTCTTTAAATACTTCACTGAAGCATATATCAATAATCTGACTACAGAAAAATGCAGCTCTCCCCACTGAACTGCCAAAGAGTAAAGACAAAGTCAGCAGGACAAAGGTGGTACCAACCCCATCATGAAGCAGGGCAGCTGCTTTACTCTCAGGTCCCCACTACATGCTAACAGGCTTCGGAGTGTTTTGGGTTAGTTATAGGTTTGGTTTGAGGTTTTGTTTTGGTCTTGGTGTGTTTGTTTTTTAAACCAGAGGGACTGCATCATAGTATAAAATAGGGAAAAGCACCCTCCTCTACCAACTGGCACTAGCTTTGGGAGCTCTAGGGATCACGCTGATATCTGTCAAGCCCAGGGAGATCACACCTCCATCCGTGCTCAGATGCTTTTGGTTTCTCCTTCATTGAGTCCCAAGTGGAGGTAGGCAGTCAGAATGGTATAAACCTTGCATATGGATACAAAGAGTCTTTTATAGCTCAAGGAAGAGAATGATAGATTCCTAGTGCAACCCAGAAGTGAAAAGTGAAAAATGAAAATGAAAGAAAAGCCTACAGGAGGACCTCTACCCTACAAATAAATTACTTGGGAAAAGATTTACTGAACAAGCGACTCAGCATAGGCTCCCAGCACAATGTTGTGACAGAAGCAGCTGATGTTGGGTTTAGAGGTATAAACAAGAGGAGCAGTAAGCAGGATTGATGAAGTGATTACACTTTTATTTATGACATTGGTGAGATCTGCAAGAGGCACACAAAGCTCAGTTCACTGTAGCAAGAGTGCTAAGAAAAAAAAAAAAAACCAAACAAAAACAAAAACCAGGAGAACCAGGAGGAGAGGAATAACCAAGACCTCAGTGAGAGCTGAAAAAACTCAATCTATTTAGCCTATCAACAAAGATTGAGAGGTAACTTGATTAGTGTGTAAGTACCTTCATGGAGAGAAAACAAAGGGTATTAAATGGCTCATTAATCTATCAGAGAGAGGCATAACAAAAACTAATGGCTGGAAATTGAAGCCAGGCTGATTCAAATTTAAATCTAGCCACCATTTTTTATTTATTTATGTTTTTTTACTCTGTGGGGGGTGCTCCAGCTTTGGCTAATGGTGAGGCCACAGCTGGAGTACTGTGTCTAGTGCTGCACCCCTTAGATCAAGAGGGACGTAGAACTGCTTGAGACAATCCAGCACAAAGCTACAAAGATCATTAAGGGAATGAAATAGCTCTCTTATGAGGAGAGCCTGAGGGAACTGGGGCTCTTCAGCTTGGAGAAGAGGAGACTGAGAGGTGACCTCATCGATGGTTATAGATGTGTAAAGGGTGAACAGGTCAGGAGGAAGGAGTCAGGCTCTGTTGGGTGATGCCTGATGGCAGGACATGAGGCAATGGTGGAAGTTGAGGCATAGGAAGTTTCATTTAAACATGAGGAGGATTTTTTTCCACTGTGAAGATGGAACAGAACACTGGAACAGGCTGCCCAGGGTGATTGTGGAGCCTCCCTCTCTGGAGATATTCAAAACCCACCTGAATGTGTTCCTGTGCAATCTGCTATAGGTGATCCTGCTCTGTCAGGGGGGTTGGACTGGATTAGCTTTTGGGGTCCCTTCCAGTCCCTGACATGCTGTGATTCAGATATATTCAGATCAAGAAATGGATGCTGCTTGGAATAGTCATTTTAGACACGCAAGTTAACTTCCGTGGTTAGCTGCAATGTATTTGGATCAGTCCTGCAGTAAGCAGGCCAGTGACATACAGCAAACCAAAAGGACTGTGAACTCTGAGAATGCCATCTCTCTGCCCTCCTAAAGATGCAGTTCTTCTGATTTTCCACTCACATTCAGGCATTGCTGAAACTCCACTGTGTTACAAGGCTGTACCAAAATTCAGAGCAAAATCTGAAGCCAACTAAACCATGTGAATCATACGATTCTACGAGCCAAGGCACAAGCCAAGAGCTAATTCATAGTCCTTGCATTTTAAAAACGGGGTTTGCACTCATGAGGAGTGAGATTGATGACACCAATAAACTCTCTTTGGGGGTGGGGGTTAGGAGTGGAGAAATTGGGAATTTTAAATAGTTCAAGCACACAAAGTACCTCGTCTCAAGATGCCTGAAGGAGCGTTCTGTAAATTAAAGAGCGCAGTTCATCAGGCGCATTGGTTCTGCCCCAGCCTTGCAATTCACATCAAGAAGAAAAGGTTATTAACGAGCAATTGTGTATTTACCCAAGCAGATTTGTAGAACTCTTCTACGAGTTATTTAAAGCTTTTTTTCAAAAACACAATCATGAGAGGAAAATGAGGAGGAATAAGAGGGGGAAAATAAGGTTAAAAAAAGAACAGTGGTGGTAAGAGATGAGAACTTTTCAAACTTCCCAGCTACATTATACAACAACAGCAGCACATAATTCACTTGAGCTGCAGTGAAATCCACAGACTTGTTAACACTGCAGAGAGGAAGCATTTTATTTGGTTCTGCATTAAAAAAAAAAAACTCTTTTGTCATGAACATCACCCTCTCTGTAATCTTCACATTTGGCCACCACCCTGAACACCCACTCATGCCCCTATGGTCCATGTGAAGGGTGCAAACACCACAGAAGGATGTCCAATGACACATGGCTCTCCTGTTCAGAGACAGGAGCAGCACAGACTGTTTGCTCAGCCCAGCAGACAATGCTTGGCACGAGCAGGTAAATGAAGTGGTGCTTAAGATGCAAAGACATCTCAGCTTTCTCCCAAGCCTCAGCCCTGGTTCCCCAGGCCATGCACCATCAGCCCGTTCACACTCGGGCAGCGGCAGTAGGTGCTTCCCGTCCCTCATCCTTCCTTGCTGCTTCCTTCTGGGGTTACAAAGCGTTTGGTTTCAGAAAAGAGGGCTCAGTTCATCTACACTGTCAGTGGAATTTCAGTTTTCCCTTCTCCTACACGTATGCCCTTGTGAATGAAAATCAGCATGAATGAAGCCAGCTTTGTCTGCACTTGCGCTGTGGATATGCACAAACTCCAGGAAGCCAAGGCTTAATTTGATCTGAAAACCCCCACAGCCAATGCATTTTAAAGACAGAACCACAAAGCCAATCAATAGGGACCATTCAGATACTTGCTGTCAGCGGCTAAAAGAAAATGGATACCAAGAAAGCCATAACCATGATAAATTTAGGCGCTGCTTCTCTCTGACTAATGTAGGCACTAAAACACTCCATGAATATCCTGCTTTGAAACGTGTCATATTTCTGAGAGGCCAATCAATCTCGGGTTCTCTGTGGACCACATTAAAATACATTTGTCACTGTAAGTTTATGAAATATTGATGGTGTTTTTTAGGGGGGTGTTAGGAGGTGGGGAGGTGGATCAAAAACAGAGGGAGGGAGAGCTACTTTAATGAATTATCTTTAGGCTAAAAGAAAAAGAAGAAACAAATGTAAGTGCTTATTGTGGATGAGGGTGAAAAACAGGAAACAGAATTGCTTACTAAAAGAAGGCATTTCTTGGATTATTAGAAAATATCATGTGGATGAATAGGCTACAGAAGCGCTTCAGTATTTCAAGCTCAGTTTGACCCAGATTTATGACTTAATAAAATCTTTAATTTTCTAAATTCGGAAATTAATAAAAATAAAACGAGAGCTACCTTAATGACATTCACAGAGGGGAAATTAAAAGCATATCCGAGTTCCAAAGGGGAGTAAGGTTCTATTGCAACAGGCACTGCTATATATGTATACCTGGAAGAGGGAATGAGCCCACATGCACTATCGAGTCTCGCCAGTTCTTCAAAACAGAGACACACATGCTCCGTGTGGAAAAGAAAGGGATCAGAACAGGGATGCACAGAAACAGACCACCTTTCATACTGGTGCATCTACATACACTCGATACTTGAAGACTCATGCATTAGTCACTAGGAAATTCCCATCTTAAAGGACTTATGAATATTAGAATAGCTAAAAGACCAGAAGTGAGCGAAGAGAAGCTGGGAATGAAGGTGGAAACGAGAACCAAGTTACACAGAGTAATTAATTTAAGACTATAAAGGAAGCCTGTTGCAGACCCAAGCTGTGAGCTCACAACCAGTCCAGGTAAGACCTCTCTACCTTTCTGTAACCCAATCTGATGAACACAACGTGACTTACCAAGCTTCCTACACAAGTAGCTCCACTCAAGTCAATAAAGCTATTCACAAGTGTAAAGTTAAGCCTGAGCTTAAATACGGTGGCACTGTGATCTATGTTTGTAAGTGAAGTGTGGAACTAAAGCTAGTTTGTGTAAATAATTTGAAATTGTGTCATTTTTCACCATTTCTGTCAATGCCAAAAGCAGTTTTTCAGATAAGAACAGAAGCAGCATTCACCAAAGGAACAAAAAGTAAATCCTCATAGGCATTTTTAACTCAAAGATGCGAACCTTTTCAGTAAAGACATTATGCCATGTTGGTAGGAAAAAATACATTAAGGCAATGAATAACACATTTGGCTGTAGTGATGAACAGCAACAAAAATAAAATGAAGTAGAACCATAAAATTTTTCATTTTTCACCAGTCTGGAAAAATATGAATTTCCCTGTTAGTTTTGGCCAGCAGCCCAAAAAATCTTCCCTTCGGTCATCAAAACAAACCCTTCTCTCCTTACTGACTTATTCAAGTAGATACACAGATCTAGCCTCTGTTTCCTTTGCCATAGTTTGGGTGCTTGGTTATCAGGAGTTTGACAGCTTAGGATACTTCTCTACCTTCCCCCACCCATCAATTTCAAACAAATTGAAGATTTCCATGTGTGTGGAGGGTAGGGGGAAGGAAGCATTTTGTTTCCCATCAGACTGATGAAAGTTTAAACATTTCAGTATGTTCTAGTGACACAGAATGACTCGCTAAGAAGTTGATTCCATATTGAATTACAACTCCTGCAATGCTACTGCACTTCCCAAGAACAGCAGCTCAAGTGCCCAAATATCCACTCCTTTCCTTCAAAGACTGCAATCCTAGGTGAAACCCCAACCACGGGAGTATGCAGTTTCCCTCTCTCCATGACGCACACTAGTGCCTCAGCACTCTTTTCTTTGCCCCATCCTAGTTAAAAAGTTATTATGTCTCTCTACATATCTGTAGCACGCACAGACCCTGCTCACGGACTGCCACTGTGTAAAGTCAGGTGTTGACCAAACAAAACAAAAAAAGATAATAAGGAGGACATTAAGCTGCTGGTCCAGGAGGGACATGAAGAGGTGGTCAGAGGACTAGAACACCTCTTCTGTGGGGACAGAGAGTTGGGGAAAAAGGAAGCTCCAGGGAAACCTTAAAGCAGCCCTCCAGTACCTGACATGGACTACAGGAAGGCCAACAAGGGTTTGTTTTTTTGGTAGCATGAGAGGTAATGGATAGAAGCTTGAGAAGGGTGGATTTAGACATTAAGTGTGGTGAGACACTTGCTGAAAGAGGTCACAGGTGTCGCCTCTCTGAAGATGTTCAGAGTCAGATTGGATGAGACTGCCCAGGGAGATGGTTGAGTCAACCACTCTGGATGTGTTTAAGGGTCATTTGGATGGGGTGCTTAAGGACATAGTTTGAGGTGAATTTTGTAGAGTAGGGTTATAGTTTGGACTTGGTGATCTTGAGGGGCTTTGCCAACCTGGATGCTTCTGTGATTCTGTGAGACCTTGAGCAACCTGGTCTAGTGGAAGATACCCCTGCCAATGTCAGAAGGGTTAAGCTAGGTAACATTTTAGGTCCTTTTCAGGCTAAATTATTCTGTGATTCTATGATACCAGTGAAGGCTGGGCTCTGTGTGCCAGTGACTACCTGCATGGTCACAGCAGCACACACCTCAGAGCTGTGCTCAGATCACAATTATCCCCAAGTACAATGTGCTGGCAAACATGACCAGCAGTAACCATCTTGCTTAAGCATGGCTCACCAATTTTGCAGGTGTCAAATCAAGTTATCCGTTCATAAACCTGAATTCTTCTCCCCATGTAGCTCCCTTAAGGTTTCTGGCCTCCAAGAAACTTGCTCAAGATGTTTCCTACAACTACTGTATTGCTCCTGGCCACACACTGTCCAAATCTACTGTCAGTACCTCAAAAAACAAGGGACTCCACAGCTTCCTCATGGAGACTCTTTGGTCAGCTGCTAAGGTGCAATGCCAGCAGATTTTTCCTGATGTTTCACTCTGATTTCAATCTATTATTTGAGCTTCCATGCTTTTGCTATCACTCTCAATAAAATCTCTCATCAAAGCCATCCCAAATCAGTAACAGCAAGAATAAAATCCCAGTAATAAACTGTATAATAGTACTTGACATTTTCTATACTGGGACAAAACCAGATCCCCCATTCCTCAGAGCAATGCAGGGAAGGGCAGGGTGATCCTGACATGTAAGTTTCAAACCTCTCCATCTCTAAAATGAAGAAATTAGATGCTTTTAAATGGTCACAGTTCCACAGGAATCAGATAATACAGTTTAATGACCCCTTGAAGCTTTACACTCAGTGATGCCGTGGGGTATATTTGCACATCAAACACAAACCTCATGAAAAACCCAATCTTTCACCTCCAAGCCTCTCATGCTTACTCAGTTGCATGCATCCAGATCTGCCACCATAGCTTGAGGCAACATTTTAAGTTTCTTCCCACTTATTAGAGATCCATGGGTCTGACAAAACACACTTTAAAAAGGAGAAGTTGTAAAGCTGGTTGCTTAGATTCATTAAGCACCAGGGTTCACGTCATCTCTAATGATGTTTTATGCTCAGCGTTTTCATATGCCCTCTATTTACATTTCTAAGCATGCTATAAATATCTGCTCTAAGCACACAGAGAGCTGGCAGGCCAGCTCTCACCCACAGGCCCTCTTGCCCTTGTGCAAGTCATTCTTCCCAAAGGACAGGCTGACATTCTGGGCAATGCAAAAGACGTTTTTATTTGATGCATCATCAGTTCATGTTGAGTTTGCCCTGGGCCTTTTATTTTTTTTTTTTTTTTTAATTTCAGCCTTTAATGGTGGCAGCAACTTTTGGAGTGCTCCTCAATACAACTTGCAAAGGAGCCAGTCCATGCTGCCTTTCATCAGGGCAAAGTCCCACGGAACTAGTACCTACACAAGCTTCTAATCATAGAATCAGTCAGGGTTGGTAGGGACCACAAGGATCATCTAGTTCCAACCCCCCTGCCAAGGGCAGAGACATCTCACGCTACATCAGATGAGGTCTAGAACCTCATCCAGTCTGGCCTTATACACCTTCAGGGTTGAGGCTTCCACCACCTCCGTGGGCAACCCATTCCAGGGTCTCACCCTCATGGTCAAGAACTTCTCCCTAACATCCAGTCTGAATCTACTCATTTCTAGCTTTGTTCCATTCCCCCTAGTCCTTACACTACCTGACATGCTAAAAAGTCCCTCCCCAGCATTTTTGTAGGCCTCCTTCAGATACTGAAAGACTGCAAGGGTCACCTTAGAGTCTTCTCCTCTCCAGACTGAACAGTCCCAACTCTCTCAGTCTCTCCTCGTAACAGAGGTGCTCCAGCCCCCTGATTATCCTCGTGGCCCTTCTCTGGATACCTTCCAGCACATCCATACCCCTCTTGTAATAGTTGCTCCAGAAATGGATGCAGTACTCCAGGTGGGATCTCACCAGTGCAGAGTAGAGGGGGAAGATCACTTCCCTCGCCCTTCTGGCCACGCTTCTCCTTCTGCAGCCCAGGCTCTGATTGGCTTTCTGAGCTCCAAGAGCACACTACTGCCTCATATCGACCTTCTCATCCACCAGCATCCCCAAGTCCCTCTCCTCAGGGCTGCTCTCAAGCCAATCACTGCCCAGCCTTTGTTAGTGCTAATCAATGCCTTTGGAAAGATTGTCTTAATATCTAAAACGATTATCAATTATTATTATCCAAATAGCCACCTGAAGCCAGCAGCTGGTTAAAAATATTAGAATTGAAGTACAAAGTCCAAGCATATTCCTAGACTTAGTACAATGCTATCATCATGAGACACTGAATTCTAAAGGTTCCATTCTAGGAAAAGAAGTTCCCTTTCACTATGTCCAGTTATAGCTCAAGAAGGAAAAGGTAGTTAATGGCTGTCATGGTAGGCCAAACAGGCCCAAAATAGGCTTATACGTGTCCTGGCTTGCCTAGGCATGTTTTTATGTTCCACGGGAGAAGCAACTGTGGGAAAGAAGACAAAAGAACATGGAGCACTAAGTCTAAGGACTGTGGCCTGCCCAGACTTGTCTTGGTCCTGTGGTAAGGAAGGTACACACACTTAGCTTGTACCTGTCTTGTGCAAAGCCTATGCTTTTCCCAAATTTGGGTAAAGCAAACCTATGGTTTCACCTAATATGGTCAGGTTTGGATAACTGCCATTCTGATTGGCTGTTCTGTGTCCAAAGGGCAATTAATCTTGGCCCATATTGATAAAAGAGATATGCAGGTAAATGCAGTGTGCTCTGCATGGCCTGCTGCCATTGCTTACTGCCTTACTGTTTGCCTGGAAACTCCACTGTCACAAGTTTGCCAGGAACAGACTCTAAATGCCTCCACATGATCAGCCTGCATAGCCAGTGTGACATTGTGCTAGCATTGTACATTGCAAGACATCCTGCCTGCACCTGAAAGTCTCCTGCCAAGACAGGAAGTCCTGGAGATACACAGATCATCCAGAGGAGCCAGGAAACAAGGTCAGAGATTGCCTGCCCTCCTTTCCCCAAAAGCCTGGGAAGAATCGACTGTCAGCGGCCGACAAGACAGAGCTTCCTGAAAGCATTTGGGTGCCATCTGAGACCGTGGCCAGCCCCCACGAGTCAGGTAAAAATAATTTTGTAAGGAAATACTTAAAAGCCTCTTTTTAATTCCCCACTGCCTTCTGCCACAACCAGAAAGAGCTCCATGAGTCCATCTAGTGGGCAAGCGGTGTACTGACTGCAAGCAACATTTGACCATAGGAATCTTCTCTTCCATTTCAATTAATGTTTATATATTTTGCTGGTTCTTACTAGCTCTAGTTATTAGCTGTAAAGTGTTTCCATGACAGTGCAAAGAACCTATTATTATTATCAAAATTAGTGGTCAAGGGTGATGAGAGTTCTGAATATCAAAATCAATAAACAATATCAATTGTGGAAAAAATACCATCTCACATTAATTAATTTCCCCTTCATAACAATGGCCAAGTGTTTTTTCCTGAAATACTCCTTTTCCTTTGTGCTGCCACATAGTTGGGTTATCTCACACAGCTGATGTGACTAACATGACCGAGATCACAGAATCACAAAAACCTAACCCGGGACTAGCTGCAGGTTAAGCATCACCACAGGCCATTTGGAAAATACAGCACAGGAAAAAAAATAAAAGTAATAATAAAACCTTCAAATATTCAGTGAATAATTTGCAAAGGGAGGGTGAAAAAAAACTAAGATATGGTAATAACCATTAATTAAATTCAGTGGCATCCCTGCAATTCAAACCTGTGCTGGTTTGAGCCTAGCTAGAATGCTTTGGTGAGAAGAATTAGATGATAGGCTGTGAAAAGGAAACAATGGTTATGGCTACTGCACTCATAGGCTTGCTGAGATGTATAAGAACAAGAACATAAACATAGATAAGGCAGTTGTTTGCTCTCTGTCTTTGGGGCTGCACTTCTCTCTAACCTAACCTGCCATCTATGTGACTAATCCATCTGCTTCCTAACCTCCCTGGCCGACACTTCAAGCTCACCTTGAACATAAGGCAAAGTCTGGGGTAAGGTAGAGGGGTGGGGAGAAGGGAGAAGGTGGAAGGGTGGTTGGGAGTCCCTTCTGGGGACTCTGGTTTCTGGGAGAGCTGTTGTGTTTCTGTATTACTTTTAAACTTGTATATTGCTGTCTATATCTGCAGATGTTGTAAACATCTGCTTGTATATTGTGCTAAGCTGTGAAGATAGCTTCATTCTTCAATTTCCAGATTGACTGAGTCTAGTCTGAGTGATTTTCCAAAGTGTGGGAGGGCAGGTAACATCCAAACCATCACAAAACCCTGACTGAGTTTTCAGAAACAGACTTCTCAGGAAAATGTCAAAGTAAAAAGAAGATACAGAAGTCACTTCAGTTCTGGATCTTCCTATTTAAAGAAGTCTAAAGATACTAAGCTGTCATCTCACAGTTTGGTAGAAATAAATTTACTATGTTTTAGATTACTATCTTTATTATATATCTTGGAACTACCAATTATTTAATCACAGCAAATCCAGGCCTCCCTATGCACTACTAAAAATCTCTGCAGCTGCAGCCCAGCTTCTTCTTTTCCAGTCATCAAGACTGAGTTTCTCAGTGAATCATTTCTCTCACTTCAGAAAGGTTAGACAATGCCAGCTTTCCTGTCCACATTACAGTGCTCCAAACTTAACATCATGCAATAAAAGAATTCTCTCCTACATGTCAAAGCATACTAGAAGTATTAACTCAAGTTGCACATAAGAAATATCCTACTCAAAATCTACACAAAGATTAGTTTTGACAAGCAAGTTATCCATGCAGCTACACCTATGTCTTTCGCCTATCACAAGGTTGTGTTTATTATCATCTGCCTCACAAGAAGTGAGAGAACCATCTCCTAAATATTCACATTTCCTACATCATCTGCCTCTTACCACATGCTGAAGATATTGGGGGTTAGCTCAGAAGCTGCAGCACAGATTTAGAAATCCTCAATGTTTCCACCTCTCAGACTCTCATAATGGACAAGTTGTCCATGGCACAGCAATGTGCCCTTGTGGCCAAAAGGGTCAGTGGAATCCTGGGGTGCATTAAGAAAAATGTGTCCAGCAGATCAAGGGAGGTTCTCCTCCACCTCTACTTTGCCCTGGTGAGACCTCATCTTGAGTACTGCATTCAGTTTTGGGCTCCCCAGTTTAAGAGGGACAGGGATCTGCTGGGTAGGGAACAGAGGGATACAAGGATGATTAAGGGACTGGAGCACTGTCTGACGAAGAGAGGTTGAGGGACCTGGGGCTTTTTAGTCTGGAAAAGAGAAGACTGAGAGGGGATTTAATAAATGTTTATAAACATCTGAGAGCTGGAAGACCACTAACAAACCAGAATATAAGAGCACCCAAAACTGAGACTGTAACCTTATTCAAGCCTGCCTTGATCATTTTATTTATGAAACTTGAAGTGTTCACCTGCTGTACAGCATTGATTTAAGATGCCACTGAAGTTTCTGGGGGCAGATAGCTAAATAAAACATGTTCAGAAAGATGTCTAGTCTTTTATTCTGTGTTTCTTGGGTATTTTTACTCTTTCTGGGTGAAATATCTGTACCAGTCACTTACGGTATGGGATAGGCCATCAACTCAGCCTAGCAAAAGAGAATACAGAAGAAAACAAAGGAGGTGTCAATGAATTAGTGACTATTTGGATGCAGACTAAAATTCTTCTTTTGTTCAGGAAGTGTCTGTCCAAAGGAAGTTCTCCTGTTCAAAACTGGCGTCATCTTGAATGCCAAAAAAGGAAGAAAAATCCATTTACAAAACAATTAGAAATAAGGTTTCAGCCTTGGGGGTCTTCCTCAGGGCATGGTGAAACTAGGACACAGCAAAACCGAACAACATCCTGTTCTTCTTTACACTGAGGAAGGCCCCGTGGCCCAAATGCCTTCTCCTATCTAATTTTGTACTTTTGACAAACATGTTGACCCTTCCTCTGCAAATTACTGTTCTGTAACTTTCAGCATTGCACCAACTTCATCCCTTCATTTTTAGAGGTCACACACAACGTAAAACATTTGTCCAAGCCATCTTCAAATCCCACACCTTCATTTATGTCTGGAATGAACAACTTTGAAATGCTCACTTTGGGAGGGCAGCTACATAACTCAACTCTCCATTGCCTTTCACTCCTGCCGACAGGAACTCTCCTGGGCAGGAGGATGAAATGCTACTGTTCCAATGTGGTAGGAGTTTGCATAACTGGATAGGACCAGCTGAGGTGCAAAGCAATGGAGAACAAGACCTAGCAATTTGAGGACGTCACCTGTAAAAAGGAAGAATGGTTTCTGTCACACAAGTTTATTGCAGCCCAGAAATGTCTACAGTAACTGTGGGCATATAATATGATGTGCAAGGCTTTTATGAATGGGACCCTTGTGGCTTCTTGTCAGAACTGAATCTGAAGTGATGACAGGACATTTGTAGGAAGTCTTTTCTGGGATGCTGAAAGACTTCCATGAGGAATCATCTTGGAGATTGGGCTCTTGAGGCTTTCAGTTAAGAGGAGTCCTTCCAAAAACTGTTGAAGGTTTTTGGTAAAGAGCAACACAGATAGACACCCTCGGAAATACTGAAGGAGCTGAGCTGTTGGGTTTGAACATCCCAGAGTTAGAGGAGGGAAGCACACAGAGTGGGTGTACGCCCAGTCTGCAGGCTGGGGGGGAAGCAGAGGAAACAAAAACAAGACAAGTGGAAGTCCACAGTTCCATACTGTTGCCCCTAATGATATCACTTTCAAAAACATGACAGCACTCTGATGAAGGATTAGTTTGCCTCACCAAGTACATTAGCCATTGCCTTGATTTCCATTTGCAGGTTTCCAAAAGACTCCATGGAGAAACTGAGGTGGAGGTTACAGAGGGCCCCTTGAGGAAGCTACAGAGGATCCCTTCTCTCCTTTCAGCAGTGACGAGAACAGGTAAGTCTGCAAAACGCAGTTTACATCAGCTCACTCCTGTTCTCACAGATGTAACAAAGATGTTGATAACACAAAGTCCTCTATAAGTCTTCACCTGTGGTTACACAACCTACAGCCTAGTCCTTTACTCTCAACCCGGGGAAGAAACTGATGTGGCTTAAGGGGTGCCAATGCTCAACAGTTAGAGTTGACACACTACTGATGCCTCATCTTAAAGATTGATACACTGTCATGTTTTATTATTTTAGAGCTTTTAAATATGAAGCAAAGTGTCCATTGCAGATTCCAGTAGTGCAAGCTTTAGTGGTCCACATGGCCTCAAAAAGCTGGTAACATCTGTGTAGAACTCTGATGCCAGTTTAGAACACTAAAAGAGTCTAATTTACCAGAGGTATGGTCATAGGTAAAACACTGCAAAAATCAAAAAACATAAAAGCTTGAGGTATGAAAAGCATTCCCTTTGCCTTAGGTCTGGATCCTGGAGCAGACTACCTGGCACCAGAATCTTCCTCAGAACAGAGAATTTGTTCTGCAGAGGCTTCAGCATGAGCTTCGTCAGCACAGATAGGACAGCTCAAACCTATCCAGTCCCATCAATTGCTATTCACCTCCCAGTCTGCTATCTCCAAAAGGCACTGGAGGCTTTTTTTGCTCAACTAAGACTATTTTTATGACAATAGTGATGTGTAGGTCTGCCTCTCTGCTCATCCCTCTGCAGCTTTGCTCTACTTTTGCTAGTTACCATTTTGACTTCATGCATCACTGTTTCCAAGTTTGTCTATACCTGAACTTGCTGGCAGCTGTACAGCATCCTACTCTCTTGAAAATTGGTTTATTATAAAACTAAGCAAAGGGTGATCCTGTAAGAAAGGAGGCTCCATTTAAAATAACAGCAGAACCCAAAGTTGTTCCTAGTTCTACTGATGAAATCAGAGTGAGCCTGCTTAGGTGTAGTCCTAATGTTATCATTTACCACTGTGGTAGGGAAGTCTGATGACCTCCTCATTAGCATTCCTAGAGCAAATAGAGTTTGGGTGAGAGACTGCAATGAGAAAACAGAGAGACATCTCAAGAGAGTATGTTTATTCTGTGCCTCAGAGCAGCTGAAGCAGAGCAACACCCACAGGGGATCAGATTGGAGCAGTAAAGGGGAGTGGGAAGACAATGAGAGAATGCTGCTTAAAATATAATAAATTGAAACAAACAACACAACACCAAAACAACCAAACACAACACAAAGCAAACAAACTAGCCCAAATTTAAAATATAAACAACAACAAAAGTTCCTAAAACAATGACAAAGACAGCAAAACCCCACAAGCCTAAACCAAACAAGCACCAGGCACAAAATACCACAGAAAGCATGTTGAAAGGGAGGGAAAGCCTCCCACCTTTACCTCATGCCTGTGCCTCATGTTAGTCCTGGGAATGTCGGTGAAACTAAGGGTTGTCATCTTCTTCTTTCCCCAGAGGTTCACAGACTGAACCCACTCTCTGCCCCACTCAAACAAACAACTGAGATTTCAGTCCAGCAACATTTTATTTAAGACCCTGAAGGAAGACACTGCAAGGGACGTGTCAGTCAATCACACTTAGTGGGGCTCAAAACCACGCTGGCCCTTTTGCCACATTCGGGATGGTTTCCACCAGGCTGGTTCTCCACAGCGCTGTAGCTGGCAGGGTAAACTCTGTGGCAGCTATCCCTTCTGACCTGCCTTCTACCAGAGGCAGAGCGCTCCTACCATCTCACCCCCCTGACCACATGCCTATGGAGAACACATGCCTGATTCGATTTGAAATACAAAGCTCCTTCCCTTTAATTGAAACTTTGTGCATGAAAAGTTTATTAAGTCAGACAGCGATGCCGCAGAGCAGCAGTGGTAGAAATTGCCCTCAGGCAGATCCTACCTAGCCTGCCATTAGGTGCTGTTACACTTAATTGTTGGTGAAGGCAACTTAGTGCTTGATCACATTACTTTCACGTTAAACCTTTCCTTTGACACAGGTTCTTTGTTAAAGGCAGATCTGTCAAATATACTTGCACAGACGAGTATCTTAAAACTAACAGGAGCTTTACAAGTGGAGGAAGTTACCAAAGTTGCACAGAGGACTGCAAGATTAAAGCCAGGAGAATTAATGCAAACAGTAGCATAACAAGTACATTTTGCTTTCTTTTTTTCCCCCCTCTGTACCTTTCATACTGTGGTCTTTGGAAAGACCTAATTTCTTTGCCTAAAAGACTCAAACTAATAACTGATCATTGAATTTAATAGCCAAAACACCCTTAAGAACTGGAAATTGTTCAGAGACTTGAAGGTTGGATGGTGTGCTGGTTTGAAGCTAATTGGAATATTTTAATGAGAGAAATTAGGTTATTGGCTGTGAAAAGAATCATAGAATCAACCAGGTTGGAAGAGACCCCCAACCTATCACCTAGCCCTAGACAGTCAACTAAACCATGGCACTAAGTGCCCCATCCAGTCTTTAACACCTGAAAACAATATGATTTCTATGCCACTCAGATTTAGCCATAAAAACAAGGATACAAACACAGATAAGGCAGTCAGTGTCTCTCCCTGGCTTCTGCCCTTATTAGCTGATTCTGCTTGACCCTGCACATAACCTAACAAATCATTTTGCTTCTAACCCCCCTTGCTGATTCTTCCAATTCACCTTGCATGTAAGACAGGCAATGGGATAAGGGAGGGAGGTGGAAAAAATGTGGAAGGGTACTCTGACTGCTGGGAGGGGTATTGTGTATCTGTATTACTTTTAATTTTGTTTCCAACTGTATATAGCTGTAAATCATTATAACATACTGTAAATATCTCCTTCTATATGGTGCTAAGCTGCAGATATAAAACTTCACACCTTAGCTTCCAGCCAGCTGAGTCTAGTCTGGAGAAATTCATTATGTGTAATGAGGGCAGGTAACTCCCAGAAACACTATAGATGATAACAAAACCATCATGGCATAATCATTTAGAAGAACATTCTGACCAACAAAAAAATATTCTCTGTTTTAAAGAAGATTGAAAAGCAACATGGAAAAGGTTTATAAAAACCTGGTGGGAGGAAGCTAATGAAAAAAATAGAATCAGACTCAGAATATCAACAGACTATAAGTAACATATAAAAAAAACATCCACAAGACCAAGCCCCCTGTACCCAAGCACACATTCAGTGCTAAACACAGACAGTAAAACCACAGATGAAAACATGGTTTGCAGAACGTTTCACAGGTACTTTTTGCTAGTATTTGCAGCAAAATACACCAATGTAGGCATGCATCCCTTACATGTTATAGCTGTAGTAGCAGGTTTAACAGAGAGCTTGGACTCCTGATATGGGCATCCTGGCCTGATTCAAAAACAGTGTGGCCAGTAGGAGGTTATTCTTCCACTGGTCAGGCCATGCCTTGAGTACTGTGTCCAGTTCTGGGCTCCTCAATTCAAGAGAGATGTTGAGATACTGGAATGTGTCCAGAGAAGGGCAGCAAAGCTGTTGAGGGGCCTGGAACACAGCCCTGTGAGGAGAGGATAAGGATGCTGGGAATGTGTAGCCTAGAGAAGGCTCAGGGGTAACTTCCTTGCTGTCTACAACTCCCTGAAGGGAGACTGTAGCCAGGTGGGGTTGGTCTCTTCTGCCAGGCAACCAGCAAGAGAAGAAGGGGACACAGCCTCGAGTTGTGCTGGGGGAGGTCTAGGCTGGATGTTAGGAGGAAGTTTTTCCTAGAGAGAGTGATGGGCATTGGAATGGGCTGCCCAGAGAGGTGGTGGAGTTGCTGTCCCTGGAGGTGTTCAAGAAAAGACTGGCACTTAATGCCATGGTCTAGTTGACAGCATATGGCTGGGTGCTAGAACGGACTGGATGATCTTGGAGGTCTCTTCCAACCTGGTTGGTTTTATGATTCTATGACTCTGTTCTGTTTTGACAGATCACTGCCACCAAGCAACTAAGTTTTCTGCATCTTCTACAACTCTCTGCCAAAAGTTAACAAAAAATAATAAAAGCATGAAAAAGTCAACATGTCAGGATAACAGATACCAGAGAGTTTTAAAGGAACTAGTGGACTGATAACTTTTTAATACATCATGGAATACAGCCTCATAAATGCTGAAAGTTTCTGGGCTGCCAACATGATTTCCATTTGAAAAGCGTTAGGGATGGCTCCAGAAAATCATGGACCTAAGTCTAGTCTTAATAACTGGCAAAACAATAAAATATTTATTCATGATCTATCAACAAAAGATTGCAGACTGGAACTACCATTGTGATGTTTCATGGAAAATTGGCTTAAACAAACCGCACTTATCTTTTTTTGGCAGGATTACAGTTCTGATTGATAGAGGCAGCTGTGATAATAAAGTGGACTTGGACTTCTCCAGGATTTCTGACTCAGTTGTACCTGAATTCTTACTTGAAGCCCCAATTCTAGTCACCAAATTGATTAAATAAGTGGTTCAGTGACTGACCTCAGACTGGAGCTGTTAATGGACAACTACTAGGAAGTACAGCAGTTGCACTGTGATCCAGCCCTGTTCAGTGTTCTATGGAAGATCAAGGTGGTAATGAAACAGAGTTCAAACAGTAGTGGAGAGTACAGTGTTTGTGGGGATTGTGGTGGCTTTTACTGTTTGTTTTTGGGGGGGTTGGGTTTTTTCGTTTTTCTTTTTTTGAAGCTGGCACCAGAAAGACAAGACAGTTGTTGTTAAAATAAAGTGGGAGTTACTCAGGGCAAAATGCTCCTAAAGGAAGCAATTCCTCATACAGGCACTCAATCTGCATCCAAATACTCCTGCAATTAAATCTTATACCTCTTGGTTCCTGGCTGTGACTCTCTCTCCATCCAGAACAGAACTGTTGTGACTTTCCAGGACTGCCTGTCACTTCCACCAACAATCCCAGTAAACAAGGGCAAAATGAGTTAACATCCAAGAGAAGAATCCCAGCAGGTTATCCTAACCTATGAATTGTCCTGCTCCCAAGAATGAAATGTATTCCCTGTTTGCCTAGTTAATGGATGCTTCTACAGTCCTGTGCCTCCTCTCACAGCCTCTAAATAGTAGTGGTAATTAACAAGATGTAAGTAACAGAAGATTTACTGACAGACCCTAAAGTCTCATATTCAGTTGAAACCCACATCTCACATGCTGAGCAAAGTGTCAGCGAAGTTGAAAGCAACGTGTTCAGTAACAGACATAAACCTGGATGTAAACAAGTGACTTACAGCTCCAATGTGAGGCATTAGATTCCACTTCCAGTTCTCATTTAAGCTTTTTGCACAACACTTCTCCTGTGCAAGCAAGCCAGGCCAAGTGGCCCAAGTCTCCACAGAAGGGATGCTGCAGTCTGGTTGGTATGTCCTGCCAAGGTCCTCGTTTAAACATTTTCTGATTCAATGCAGACAGGAATTAAATACAGCTGCTCTTACGGTGAGTCTTAGACTCATAAGTGAATGTTTAAATGGTCTAATGGAGTAGCATATTTTAGATATACCAGGTTAAGTGTCCCCATGGCTTTGTGTAGCAGCATGCAGACACTAGCCCCTGGCAGCAAGGCAGCCAGCTCAGCTAGGGCTGTGCTGACACTGCTTTTATACTGATGCTCCTCTTAGAAAAGGGTCTGAGATGATATTGTAAACTAACTCAGATGTACAAAATCAGCTTTTATTCCAATGTACTGAGCATGAGAGCAGGAATCTGGTTTCATTGGCCTAGTAAAAATGTTACTTCAGACATTATGACACCATGGCTTTTGGGGATCATTTAAGACTATAGCTTAGTCTTTCCAAATTTCTCCTTTCAATATTTTCCTCTAGAAAGAATAATGCTTTCCTTTTACACAAGTATCACCACTACTGTTGCTACAACACTTGAAAGAGACAAAATTGCCCAGAGTTAGTGGTGGTCTATATATACGTTAAACTGACAAAACTCACCTGGATTTTAGCTCTAAAATACTATTGCTCTGCTAACTTCTCATGCTGTACCACATCACAACAGTTCAGAGCACTTCTGGAAACAGCAGGCTTTGGTTTGTATTCCCATGCTATTTCTAAAGAGGTTTTTATCTTGAATTAGCATTCCCAGTGCAGTAGTACATACACTGGCAGGGAAGGCAGTCACACGTTACTACCATGTAGGGCTCACACTGGAAGCTACCCTCACCCCATTGACATCAAGCAAGCCATCTCTCCTTGCTTGTTTTATATCACAATGTTTAGACTGGTCTCCTAGCCTTTTCCCAGAGGTCAGGTCCTTCTAGGTATAAGCCTCACCTCTAATGATAGCCAATCAAAATTGGAAGTAGCCTTGAGGGGCACTGGAAGGAAGCTGTAGGCTGTTATGGAGTTGAGACCAGCAGATGTGCTGTGTTTGATGCTCATATCTGGGCAGGCACACTCTGCAAAAGGGAAGCAAAAAGCTTCCACAATCAGGCTGAGCTGCTGCCAGAGAGGGAAGGGAGCTTTCTGTAGAAGTGACTCTCAGATACAGGTTTGAAGGCGATAGCTATGAAGAAAAGCTCACTCAAAGATTCCAGACTTGTGTATGCTGATTTGCCTTGGACAGTGATAAATAAGAAGCAGGTAAATACATCTGCTTGCTGCACATGGGAAATGTTTATGCTTTATATTAGGCAATTATTAGAAATGAAGTCTGCTGAGGAAGGTCCTCTGATAGCACATTGCCTTTCCTCCAAATACCTGTGTGCTGACAGCTTTTAAAGCTTATCTGAAAGTCTACGTAGATAAGGCTAACATCTGTTGTAGCACTAGCTCATCCTTTTTGACTAAGCATTTTAGTTCCCTAACATACCACAAGGAGTTCCACCAGCCACTTTACTACACACTTAAATAATGAGAAAAAATAAAATTCCTAGAACCTATTTTAATGCAAAGGCAAAACTGCAAGAGAGTCAATTTAGTTCCACGACCCCTCATGCAAAGTTTTACGTGTCACCATCATAGCACAACAATTCTTTTTCCATAACATGCTCACCTTTGAGACACAGCTCTGGATTTCTCCATGACTACACCCTTATGAAGAAGGCGGCAAGTAGGAAAGATGACTTCAAGGAGAAGGAAATGCTGAAAGCCTCACTAAGGTCCCTATAAATATTCCCCATGGAGCTCATTACACATTTGAACAAACATTACCTTCACTCACACAGCTAAATTTCCTGTTTGCTTGGCTGATCAATTCCTCATCAAATTTTAATGTGGGGTTCAGGGCGTCTGTGTGGTTTTAATTAGCCCTAAGATTCCACAACGTTGGAGGCAGAGCTAAGAACCATCGAGGGCCCTTCTGCCTGGATATAAAGGTGGAAGGTGGCTGAGGTAAGGAGGAAATTAAGAGGCCAAGAACTAATTAGGTTTTTTTACTAAGTTAAGCCTGCTCTCTAGTGGTCACATCACACAAATATAGCATATAGAAAGCCTACAGAAAAGGGTACTTTGAATCATAGCTGAATTTCTCTCGGTCCGATATGAGAACAACAACATAAGATGAAATCTGTATCATGCATACCTCTGCTGCTGCATCTTCCAGCATTTCTCTCTCCAGAAATATTCTTGGGTTTTTTTGCCCTCTGTTCCAGAATTTTGTATACTTTTACTGGAACCCTCAGTTTTGGCACATGAGGATAGTGCAATGAACTACAGCTATTTCAAACTGAACACACTTTGCTCTAACAAACAGTTCTGAATGATGGAGAATACACAAGCTATACATTCTGCTGTCCAGAACCATGAACCACAAAGCCAAAGCACCGTCCAAGAGATCTCTGACCTGCAATAAGGTGCTGGTAAGTCTTAGAAGTTGTTCTATGAATTCTACTTACATTAGCTGTAGAGCCTCTCATTTGAGTGAATTTAACCTGAGTCCTTCTCTTTGGCAATGAAAGCAACCACCGATTTTTTTCATTGAAATCAGAATAAAGAAATGTAGTATTTCAGCAACACCTGCTCCCACTCTCTTAATATAAGCTAGATAAACTAATGTAACACTGAAATGCAAACCTTTTATCAGTCAGTCATCTGTACTGCTGTGTTTCACAACCCCCTGAAAGGAGCCTGTGCACCCTCCCCCCAAAAGCACACATACATCGCACCAGAGGTGTGTCTGAGCACAGCAGTTTTCCCTGCAGAACAATTAACAGCTCTATCAACAAGTGCTGCTCCATGGCACTAACCTGCTTCATCCCAAACCCTGGGACTGAGACACTTTCAGTCTCAAGTTTGTGTGGCTTCATAACAGAATTAACTTGCTAAATGACCCCGAAATGCACCTGAATTTTATCCACCCTGAGGAAGTTAAGCTTACTAAAATCTGTACAGATTTATTAGTCAGAGAAGGAAAAAAGCTGACAAAGAAACAAATCCTTGATTTCTTTTTGCAGCTTGGGTGTGGATATTTGAAGTATTAATCTGCATATTGCCTAAGCAAGGTGTGCAGTTGCTCATTTCACACAGACACTCAACCTCCACCCAATTCTGACTTCCTTAAAATCACAGCACTTTCAGATTGTATAAATAACAGCTGCACTTACAAGTGCATTTATTTGCTACAGAGACATTGTAGTATATAAAGTTGATGGTGCTTTCTACACAGTATTGTTTCCAGAGCAGACAGGAGAGTTACCCAACAAATGCACATTATCAGGCTCAAAGCATGGATTTTAGTTACATATATCCCTTAATAAACAGCAGCAAAATGGTTGACTTTGTTGTGACAGACAGCAGGTTTGGAACAAAAAACAGCATAAAGTTAACCTCAGCCTAGCCTCTCTGCTTGAAACTTAGATGCACTTAGTTTAGCGAGCATAAATTCATTCATTTTAATAAAATGCAACTTGACACCAAGCACAGGCAGACTGCTACTACTTAAACAACATACTAGCTGGTTACTGTTATCACCTTGTCTCATAAAACCTGGACCAGCTAGCACTCCTTTTACCTATACCAGGAAATAGATGTTTGAAGTTTCCCCCTAAGTCCAAGTGAAACCTCCTGTGTTCAAGTTTATACCTGTTGGCCCTTGTCCTATTCCTGGATGCCACTGAAAAGAGCCCAGTCCCATGCCACAACCTTCCCCTTTTAGATATTCATATGAAATTATTAGAGTCTCTCTCAGTTTGCTCTTCTCCAGGCTAAACAGCCCCAGGTCTCTCAGCCTCTCCTCATAAGAGAGATGTTCCCTCATCATCTTCATGGTCCTCTGTTGGGCTCTTTCCAGTAGTTCCCTGACTCTTGTGAGCTGGGAGCCTAGAACTGGACACAGTACTCCAGATGTGACCTCACTGGGGCACCCCAGAAGGCCTTCCTGGGAACAAAGGTCATGGTGAACTTGTCCCCCAGCACTCCCAGGTCTTTCTCCACAGAACTGCCTTCTAGCACATCAACCCCTCACCAGCTACTCCTCCACAGGTGCAGGACTCTACACTTGCCCTTGCTGAACTTCAGCAGGTGGGAACACTTAACCAGAGTCACCAGACAGATATTTTTATAAGAAAATACCCCAAGAAGGGTTCTGCCTCAGTTCTGATTCTTTACAGCACTTCAAAGACCTTTATTGGTCACAGACTATGTCAAGCAGTAGCAGTACTTTTGTCATGTTTCCCTTCCAGCTCTCACAGACAACATTCATCTGTACCTACTTGGATTCTGTTCCTCACAAACAAAAAACAGCTATCCCCAGGCTTCAGGCACTTTGTTTAAAAACAAACCAAGCAAAAACCCAAACCACACACAGTGAATTGATGCAACTGTACTAGCTCCAATCCTCACAAGTAACCAAGTAAGTCCAAGCCCACCAATAACTTCTTATTCTCACATCAGTGAGTCTTTCACCTCAAAGCACCCTACAAGCCACACTACATCTCTGAAACTTTCAAAACCTGCAAATTGCTCCTCCACAACAATCAGAAAGCAGAACCTGGCCTGGTATTTGATGCTCTGTTGACACCTCAAATGCCACCACATCTACTGCACCACCACACTCAGCAACAGTGGAAACCAAAGATGTTCAAACAGAGAATCTCATCAACACCAGGAAGGCAAAACAAATTCAGGGTCTTAGCCAATTTAAAAAGCGGCCATATCCCACCTCTCACAGGTAATGTTAATGCTTGATGGCTCCAGGCTTGTGCCTTTTGCCAGCTACATGATCAGAAAAAACATGCCACCAATATCAGAAGTTTTAATAGTGTTAAACGTACTACACACAGCCTTAAAATCATGAAAACAGAATCATTTCAGTTGGGAAAAAAAACCCACCTTTAAGACTAAGTCTAACCATTATCTAATTCTATCAAGTCTGGGGCCCTCAGCACCACATCTCTGCATCTTTTAAACACCTCCACAGATGGGGATTCAACCACCTACCTGAGTAGCTTGTTCCAGTGCTTGAGAATGCTTTCAATGAAGAGGTTTCTTCTAATACCCAACCTAAACCTCCCATGGCACAACTTGAGGTCTTTTTCTCATCTTCTCTCTCTTCTTACTTTGGAAAAGAGACCAACTCTCACCCTGCTCCAATCTCCCTTCAGGGAGTTGTAGAAAGCAAGGTGATCTCCTCTACCCCCAGACTAAACAACCTCTTGGCCACTCCTCATTAGCTGCCCCTGAAAACACTTAACACCAATCAGTAACTCAGACCTCAGGTGCTGGCAGAACAACTGAGATTAGCTTCAGCCCCACCCAGGCTAAAGCAGGTGCCATTTACTGCAGGCAGCTCTCACTTCTGAAGGGTTTCCACTGTCAGGAGTTCCCCCCAGATCAATGTTATCAATCCCACTTGTAATTTTACAAACTTCAAAGGGTTAAGGCAGCCAGCACATTTATTGACTGGTGCTTCTTGGTGGGTTCAGTAAAGCATGACTGATTAGAGCCCAGTTCTAAAGAGCCCAGCTTTGTGAGGCTGGAATAAATGAGAGTCTGTCAATAACTCAGATCCAGGCATATTGACATAGTTTACAGCCTCAATAGGCAATTAACACTTTACAGTGGATATTACCCAGTGGCCTTCCCATGTTTTACTGCACATTTTCTGCCGTCAGCTGCAATATTGAAGGTTTGGAATAAAAATGATATTGGACAGACAGCACCTTTGTTCAGCTGCACAGAAATTTCTTTAACATCTGTGAGAGATCACAGTTTCATTCCTCTTTATTCAACCTCTCACACTCCTTTTCTCGCTTTCTCTGTCATTTACAGTTTTTAGCCTCCACTGATGAACTCAAGAAAGTCTCTTAACCAAGTAATTAAACCTGTTACACACCAAAACTCTCTAGGGAAACCCTGAAAGAGTGATAACCCCTGCCTTTTCTCCTCCCATGGGAGAGGCTGAATCAGTGCCCACATGAATGCCACTTTGGCAGACAAACCATACTGACAAATAACCAAGACTCAAACAGGAGCAGTTAGAGTGGAAATAGCTGAAAAAGGTTACATTCACAGAATCAATCAGGTAGGAAAAGACCTTCAAGATCATCCAGTCCAACCCATCACCTAACAAACATCTTCTAATTAACTAAAGCATGGCACTAAGTGCTTCACCCAGCCTCCTCTTAAACACTTCCAGGGATGGCAACTCCACCACCTCCCTGGGCAACCCATTCCAGTGCTAATCACTCTTGCTGTGAAGAACTTCTTCCTAACATCCAGCCTGAACCTGCCCTGATACAGCTTGAGGCTGTGTCCTCTTGTTCTGTCACTGGGTGCCTAATAGAAGAGACCAACACTACCGGGTCTACAACCTCCTTTTAGGTAGTTGTAAACTGCAATGAGGTCTGCCCTGAGCCTCCTCCAGGCTGCACACCCCCAGCTCCCTCAGCCTCTCCTCACCAGCCTTGGTGCCCTTCTCTGGATACATGCAAGCACCTTAACATCTTCCTTAAATTAAGAGGCCCAGAACTTGACACAGCACTCAAGGTGTGGCTCACATTCATCCCTTAGTGGGATGTCCAAGCCCATAGCCCACACCAACCCAGCCAGAATTGCCATACAACTTCCTACCAGTTGTACCTTCACAAAAAGAGAGGGAGAAAAAGGTGGTGAAACCTTCCTTGGTTTTCAACCTATTTAGCCTTAGTGAAATATGCTGAGTGAACTCTTTCTGCTTTAAATAGAGCAGCCCTGAAGTTCCTCCTGCGGCCCAGGTGTTGCTGTGCTGGTTATCAGAGTCAGAACTGCCTTTTCCCAAGTGTGTTGGTCCACCATAAGGCTGCAGCATCCCTCAAGGCTTACACGTGGAATTGAAGTGAAGGGGGAGTTTATTCTTTAAGGCTACACAAAGTTACAGGCTCTGAATGAAAGGGAAAATGCCTCATCATTGATTCATACAAAGGCTCGAGTGAAATTAAACGAAGATGTAACACAAGCTGGAGAATTCCCACAGGCACCATTTTCAGCAAGAAAAGGAAATCATTTTCTCTATCTGTGTCTTGCAGAGGATTCTCTTTTGCCTGGCTGCTTGTTTTAAGGGAGGAAAACTCCCCTAGATCACAGATTACATGACTGTGAGGGGCGATAGGGAATTGATCTTCGTTTATCCCCTGGTCCAGTAGCAACAGACACCAGTGGAATTTTCCAAGATACAACTCCAATCTCCAAGTGCCAACATTTCACTTATCTGAAAACTATGGAAGTCTTGCAAACTGTTTCAAAATAAGTCATGTATTTTGCTCCTCACTCTTCTAACTAGTGAAATATTGCATTGATTATAACTTGGGTTGGATGGACTGAATTTATTGAATAATCACAATTGGTATCCTGTACTTACATGCACCAGATAGACTGGCAAATAGATTTGCCATCAGCAGCTCCCATTTAATTGTAGGCTGGAGGATTTGGAATTATAACTCATTTAATGGAAACCTTGGACAAGGATAATAAAAGACAACCCCAAGAGGTTTAAGAGGCAGAGCAATGCAACTTTCAAGGATGCCTGAAGTGCTGTGGGGCCTCTAATCCTGTATCAAAAGCTTCCCATATGCTCGTCCATCTATCTGCCATGAACATTTACAGTGACTGTTGCCCAGCTAAGCCTAGACAAGTTCTGTCCTGAGCCACAGACTAGGCCAGTACTAAGTTAGAGTCACACTGATGGGACAGAGCTCAGCAGAAGCAACATCCTTGACAAACTGTTGGGCAAGATGCAGCTGCAAGTTTCCTAAAGGAGACAACACACAGTCTGTTCTTGAGTTTCTACTTGAAGTAATCACTTCAAACCCTTGTCTTTAGTAACTTCTATTGATGAAACAAAAATTAAATACATGCATAAGATCAACATGAGGCATAGACAAACAATGCTCTTTCCCAAGCAGGCAGTGTCCTGGAGGTCTCTATTCTGAGCTTGAAATTGCAAAGGCACCAAGAGGCAAAGGACTTGCCAGGAAATAAGATACTGCTCAGTCTAAGCATAGACAGGCAGTTCTGACCTTTAGGAACTTAAAGACCTTATTATGGCCTTTCAGTATCTGAAGGGGGCCTACAAGAAAGCTGGGGAAGGACTTTTCAGGATATCAGGAAGTGACAGGGCTAGGGGGAATGGAGTGACACTGGAGATGGGTAGGTTCAGGCTGGATGTGAGGAGGAAGTTGTTCAGCATGAGAGTGGTGAGAGCCTGGAATGGTTTGTCCAGGAAGGTGGTTGAGGCCCCATCCCTGGAGGTGTTTAAGGCCAAGCTGGATGGAGCTATGGCCAGCCTACTCTAGGGTAGGGTGTCCCTGCCCATGGCAAGGGAGTTGGAACTAGATGATCCTTGTGGTCCCTTCCAACCCTGACTGATTCTATGATTCTATGAACTATAGTCCTTAGTGCATCTACTGAAGAGAAAAAAAAAACAAAACCAAAAGAAATAAAGTCCAAACACTAATAAAATCAGTCTCCAAATGCTGCTATGTGTTTGAACTGACCTTATTACTTCTGTGGTCCCCTTTTCTGGAAACAGGTGATGTCCCCATCCTGTTTTGCCAAGGCAGTCAGCCCAGTCTGGCAGCCTGAGCCATGACCCTTGTGTGGTATTCTACCAAGCAAATACATCTGGCAGCTCTTCTGATCTTTAGTCCTGTGGTTTCCTCTGTGATGTGGCAAAGCACATGGCTCCCAGTGCATCTGTATAATTAAAGTGAGGGGAAAATATGAGCAACAACAGAAGAAGGAGAAAAAAAACCAAACCAAACCAAAACAACAACCTGAGCCCTCAAAGAACTGTTCAGGGTCAGTAGAAGGTCTGATAGTAAAAAGATGTAACACAGAGCCACAGGGTGGGATTGCCTCCATATTTTGGGGTATTTAGCAGATGAAGAGAGCTGTGATTGAGCTCTGTGCCACTGAACAAGTACTCTATTTCTTGGAACATCTGTTTTACCAGTTTCTGACAGTTTGCAAGCCCTGCAGGGCATGGACACTCTCTGTATTTACATCCAAGGTCTCAGCTGGACCTAATAGCAATAGAGAAACAAGAATAAAATAATCATCTCCTTATTGCAAGCAGTAGGAGTTACTATGCCTGCAGAACTTGTTTAATGCTATTTGTTGTGGTTTGCTGTACCGGCTGCTTTGAACTTTTGACTTACTTTACTTTTTAACATATACTTAGATACAAGTTGGGATAATGGGGACAAGTGTCCTCTGAAAGACAGCAAAAAGGTTCAACAGCAGCAAGAGCCATGGACCTTGAAGGACATTGCTGGCAAGCTGAATTCCTAGCCACAAGCAGAACCAGAAGCAAAACTGCAATGGCTGAGCAAAGAGCACTTGCTCTGAGTGAGGACCCCAGGAGGCAGTGATGACAGCAGGGAACAGACACTCCCAAAGCCAGCAGGTCATTTCTGAGCCCTCTTCCACTCAGATCTTGTTCTTTCCAATTGCACTCTTTGGAAGAAAAAAAAAAAAAAAAAAACAACAACTTCTTTTCAACTTCTTTTTTTTTTTTTTAAAGCCTTCTTCTGTTAAAGGAGAAAAGGAAATCCTGAAATTCAAAGGAAACCTCTAATGTGATTAATAATATTTATAGAAGCCTCTTATCAGGGATGAGTTGTATTAATTTCTTCCCCCCTATACAAAGTGAAGGTCATAGGTAGGGGATAAATTTCCATGTTTTATATTATGAACACTCTCCTGTGCCACTCTCCTTCGTGGGGATTTCCTCTGGATTTGTAAAAGTCCAAGTGTTATTCCATTGTGTTAATGGATACTTAACATGCCACCAAGTGTTTTTTGGTAAGCCTTTATTTTAGATTTCCCAGGATTATGAATTCATTTTATGGTGGAAGTAATAGTCTCACTTGTGATGAATTCACCTGGTATGAACAGGCCTCTTGCAAGTGTGTCCATAGATGATCAGGTACAATTTAGCATTAGTAAAAATTAGAGTTAATGGACACTAAAAGTGCCATTTCTTTTCTAAGTAATCCATTAACACACATGGACACACAAAGAAAGTGAAACAAAAGTCAGGCAGCAGATGTCTTTAGTATGATAGCTCAGAGATCTGTTCTCCACATGTACAATGTGTTATGATACCAAGGATGGCTTTCACAGAATCACAGAAACATGCAGTTTTGAAAGGCCCCTCAGGATCATCAAGTCCAACTGATATCCCTACTCTACAAAGTTCACCCTAAACCATATTCCCAAGCACCACATCCAAACAACTTTTAAACACCTCCAGGGTTGGTGACTCCACCACCTCCCTGGGCAGCTCACTCCAATGCCTGACCACTCTTGCTGGGAAAAAAACAAAACCTAATATCCAGTTTAAACCTACCCAGTTGCAGCTTGAGGCCATTCCCTCTTGTTCTATCACTATTTACCTCCAAGACGAGACCAGCAGCAGCTTCTCTGTAATATCCTTTCAGGTAGTTGTAGACAGCAATGAGGTCTCCCCTCAGCCTCCTCTTCCTCAAACTAACCATCTCCAGCTCTCTCAGCCATTCCTTAAAAGATTTATTTTCCCAGGCTCTTCCCCAGCTTTGTTGTCCTCTTCTGCACTCACTCCAGCACCTTCACATTGCTCTTGTAATGAGGTGCCCAAAACTGAACAAACACAATACTCAAGGTACACCAGAGGCCCCAAGTACAAGGGGACAATCACCTCCCCACTCCTGCTGGACACAACATTTCTAATCCAAGCTGGGATGCCACTGTTTGCCAGCTGGGCTCACTGCTTGCTCATATTATGTCATTTATCTATTACAACCCCCAGGTCCCTTTCTGCCAGACACCTTTCCAGCCACACTGCTCCAAGAATGTTGGGGTTCTTGTGGCCCAAGTGCAGTTCTTGGCATTTGGCCTTACTGAAGCTCATGCTATTGACACTGGCCCATGGATCCTATCTGTCCAAATCCCTCTGTAGAGCCTCCCTACCCTCATGACGATAGACACTGCCACCCAACTTGATGTCATCTGCACACTTACTGCTGACACACTCTCTGTCTTCATCAAAGCCATCAACAAAGATGTTAAACAGAAGTGGTCCCAACACTGAGCCCTGGGGGACACTACTTGTGACCAACTGCCAGCTGGATTTAACTGCATTGACCACCATCCTTTGGGCTCTTTCATCTAGCCAGTGCTTTATCCAACAGAGCTGTGCTCATTCAAGCCATCAGCAGTCAAAGTCCTCAGTCATGCATCAGGGCTTTTGATCCACAACACTCATTAGAGTCATGGAAATACAGCACCAGGAAATGCCACAATAAGACCAGAGCCTATCTTTTTAAGAAGTTAGATGCTCTGTAGCATTATTCCATTTGGATGTCAAAGACAAGCATAGATGCAGACTGACAGTGTTACCAAGCAGGGACAAAACAACCTGATATATTTACACATATATACACACGGGAGGATCAGCAAGGCATGCTTTGGCCAGCCAGGTGCAGCAGAGAGCAGAGAGGATGTGGCTGTAGCAGGTAATGGGGAGCAGATGGAAGAGAGAACCAAAGACAGCAGAGAGCTGCATGCACCAGAGCAAGGCAGAGGCAGTGCAGGCTGCACATTTTGCTGCCTGATTGATCTTTCCCTCCTTTGGTGCCAGGCTCCAAAAGGCCTTACCCCAGCTCTGTTCCTCTCTCTGGTGTTGGTAAGCACACAGATCAGCACAGCATGATAAAACAACTTCATGAACAACCTCAAATACAAGTAACATTTTACTTCTTAAAACCACTTCCATCAGTTCAAGGTAATTAGTAGTTCTGGGAGATGAGGACAGAGTGGTGAAAGTGGTTGCAAGTGACAGCAGCGAAACTCCTGACACAGATACGGCACAGATTGCAGCTCCAAGTAACACTTCCGATGTTTCAGAAAGCACATTGTCAACAATGTTTCCAGCCCCTAAATTAGATGAAGTAATCAGGAGTTGCTGGCATCGAGCAGCAGGCAGCTTGTTGGGCTGATTTGAAAGAATCTCTGGTCTTTAACTTAAAAAAAATCCCACACCTGTAATAGCTTTCTGCAAAGCTTCTCTCTCTGTTCAAGGGGCAGCCTCTCAAAAACAATGTACAAATCAAGGTCCATGGGCATTCTGCAACACCATCTCTGCCTGAGGTAAAGGCACAGCCAGGTGGCCATGCATTTAGTCCAGGCTGGCTTTGTTCTCAGCAGAACAGGTCCTTCCTGGCTTTTGTTTCTGTCAGAAATAGAGAAAAGTTAATACTACAGAAAAATACCAATGTTGTCAGGATTTTCCCCAAAACATGTCTCCCTGTCTTCTATATTGTCAGATCTCTGTTGCAATATGAGTAGATAAGAAATTGGGCATATAATTTCTATCTGAAATAGGCTCCTTTTGACCACCCTGACCTACCTTGCACAAGACTTGGTTCAGATGACAGCACCAAAAACCAGATCTTATTTGGTTACAGTATAAGCCAACACGCTGCAAAGATGCCAGAGATATTCACTCCTTGAGATCACCTCATCTCTGTCCTGTTCCTGTGTAACCAGGTGCTAATCTTCCAGCTGTCCCTTTGCACACAAAAAGCATCATTTGGATTCTCCCTCCCTGGCGGTGTTCAAGGCCAGACTGGATGAGGCCTTGAGTGACTTGTTCTAATGGGAGGTGTCCTTGTCTATGGCGGGTGGTTGGAGCTGGATGAGCTTTGAGGTCCCTTCCAACCTAAACCATTCTATGGTTCTATGAATTTCCTCTGCACTGCTCAACAAATGTCACGACAAAAGCTGTTGGAGCCCACCTCAAGCAGCTGAAATTTCAGTCACCATTTACATGTCTTACCTTTGCTTAAGCCCAGAATCATGAAAGGTTTCACCCAGTGCTAGGCTTAGCTACAAGGCTCATATAAATTCAAAATTAAACCTTTTCACTTCAATGCCCCAGAGAGAGCCAGACTTACAGTAGGCAAATGGTCACTGCCTTCCCAATGAAGCTCTAACCACATAGCACCACACAGATTGTTGGACCTCTTATTTGAGGCCAGATTTCTAACCCTGTAGAATTGCAGAGATATTCCCAAAGGACCATAGCTCTTTCCAGCAATTTTAACCTATGTAGATACATACAGGACCTATATTATATAGGCCAAGAGAACAACTTACATGGAGGGCAGGTCTCTCTAGGGCACCAGAGGGTGAATCAGGGACCTCGGGCTCCCCAGGCTGCTGAAGGAAGGCTGCCTTTCACTCGAGAGAGTGATTTGCCATTGGAATGGGCTACTCAGGGAAGTGGTGGAGTCATCGTCCCTGGAGGTGTTCAAGAAAAGTCTGGATAGGGCACTTAGTGCCATGGTCTAGTTGATTGGACAGGGCTGGGTGCTAGGTTGGACTGGATGATCTTGGAGGTCTCTTCCAACCTGGTTGATTCTGCAATTCTTTCCACATGTCTCCACAGCCTCTGGAGAGGTGGTTGAAGCCAGCACATGGCTTGTGCAGAAGGCAGCACAGGATGAGGCCTCTTCTGTTCCACTGTGA
The DNA here is from genome assembly GCA_013400475.1 of Tricholaema leucomelas. Taxonomy (NCBI): domain Eukaryota; kingdom Metazoa; phylum Chordata; class Aves; order Piciformes; family Lybiidae; genus Tricholaema lacrymosa; species Tricholaema leucomelas. The sequence goes on from WAAF01019757.1 coordinate 485,260, forward strand.
AGGTCAGAGGTGTCCTGACGAACAGGAATTTTCTTCCCTCCCTGGCCCTGCAGCTGGTTTTCTCCATTGGCCAATTATCAAATGAAGCACAGCAATAAATCATCATCACCTCAGAGGAAAGTCCCCCTGCAATCATGACATCCTAATTCAATGGAAGTCTCACATGCTCCAGAGCTAAATAGCTGCATGCTCACATGAGGGTACATCTTGTTCTCTTTCCTTCTGTTTCTCACCACTTTTGATGTCCTTGCATGTTCTGCAGTATCTTCAGATGACATCTCTGCGGCAGTTACTAAGGGGGTTTTGTTTGTTTGGGTCTTTTATTTTTACGCTTCTTAACATCCTTGAGGAAGTACTTAAAGAGGATTTTTAGATTAACTCCCACACACCAATTCCAAGCCTCTCTTCCTCCATGGAAGCTGAAAAATAGAAAAGATAATTTAGCAATGCAGGCAGTTTGTGGATAGAAACCCAGGAGTGACAAGCCACAGCACCAGGATAGCTAGCTAGCGTCACGCAGGCATCAAAACTGGTTTAGTCTCCAAGGCTCTTACCTTCTGCCTACAGACCTCACTTGAATTCACTGATCCTGGCTGTATTTAGTCAATGCTAGGTGCAATGTACAAGGAGATGTATCCTTAGTTGGGGAAATCCGTTTTAATTGTGTTGAAGTCAGAATCATTTGAAGCCATGGTCTAGTTGATTGGATAGGGCTGGGTGCTAGGTTGGACTGGATGAGCTTGGAGGTCTCTTCCAACCTGGCTGATTCTATGATTCAGTCACACGCATAGCAAGGTCAACCTGTGTCCTGTCTTGTGAGCGTAAAATCATTAGCTGTGTAGTCAATCTAAAATGTCAGAACAAGATAGCAAAAGAATACACTTCAGTCTGGTAAAAACTGAGGAAATCAAGCTAGTTTCAAAGGACAACTTCTTCTTCTGGGGTTTTCTACTGAGTTTTTAGATAAAACTTTGAAGTAAAATGTCTAAACTCTTAGCCCTTATCTAACTCAGTTTTTAAGAGCCAATAGAAAGTTGCTTTATTATGATTAAATGTTAAGCTTCAGAAGATAGAACATTAAAAAAAGCCATTTTTTGTGGTAGTCAGTAGAACAAGTGCAGAAGTCGGTATGAGCTTGTAAATACTCAGACGTCATGACGAGAAGCCTACAAATGAATGATCAAACTCAAGCTTCACAGCTTGAATTTGCCTGTGCAGATTGACCCTACTGGGATAGAGTGAATCATGTTTTCAGCTTTGTCTTAGCAACTACCAAAGGGGGGAAGCTTACTTTGCTGTTGTTGTTGCTTTCCCTAAACACAGAGGTTTTCATGCAAATAGAATTGAAGGGAAGAAAGAACCCAACAAATACCAAGAGTCACTTTGTCTTATGTGATTGAAGAGTAAAACACTCTGGTTGGTGATGCTGGCATCACAGCCATTGTCTCAATATGCAGCTGCAGATACGAAAGAAATTAGAACATACAAGGAGATAATTGAGTTCATCAAGTCATTTGTAACAGCAGAGGCAGGGTGAGGAGAATCTCAGATCCTCACAAAGAGGGGGTAATTCAACTGAAATCTTACTGCCAAAGGCCATCATTGTAACAGAGAAGTTTAATCTTGCATCAAGTTTTCAGTTAGCCTCCAGGTTCGCCCTTTTGTCTCTGCCCACAGGCTCTGTGTACACAGTTGGCACATGTGGAGATGTCTCTCATCCTCCTAAAGGGAACAGAAAAATACAGTGGAGCCTCCAGTTCTTTTTTCTATTTTATTCTCTCTGATGGTGAAAGAAGAGCTGACTTCAAAATTTGTCCCTTTTGTCTTCTTTTTCATATAGCTTGTTTGTGGTTGAATTATTACAACACTCTGCCTGTGGACAGTGATGCTTGGGGAGCTTGGTAATACTTAACACAAAAAAAATAAAAGGATCCTGTCTGCCAAGTGGAAAGTAATTAAGGATCCTGGAACACGCAAAGGGCAATAAAGTTATTGAAGAAACAGTATTCATTAAACAAGATAAAGCACAGCAGGGCATGCATCCCTCGCCCTCTGCACTGAGCCTTACACAACCACAGGTACTGAGGGACTAACACTTTAGTGCCACACAAAGGACAGTGCAAGGCTGCAAGCTGGGAGCTAAAGGAACAGAGCTCCAATGAAGGGAAAGCCCCAACTACAATATCACACTGCTCTTCTAAAACAGACCCTGCAGTCAGCTGAGCATTCTTAGCCTAAACTTGCTCTTCATCCCCACTCTAGTACAGCATTTTGCCCCTGTGAATTCTAGACTGGTTGAAGAGTGACCCTCAGTAAACATTTGTTGCTCTGTTAGAGATCTGTTAAATTCTGACTGGCTGATACAGTTTTGCCTCCACTTCTGAACTGGTACTTGTAGAAAACAGAGCAAGAAAACAGAACTAGAACATGTAGCTTCAAACACTGTGTTTACAAGTTCAGCTTCTTCAAGCACACACATAAAAACCTTTAGTTGGTGTCTCCAGGTAAGCTTCAGTGACACAAACTCTCCGGAAAGTCTATTTACATTACACGTGGTAGACCAAATTCTAGGGCACACCATTTCCACCCCAGTAGCTGATGCATTTCAAGGCTGATTGAAGAGATCTCAGGTGAATGGTGAGAACCTTCAGAATCACCTACTTGTATCCAAAACTTTCTCTTTTAAATACTGCAGTGAAAACTGCAGTTACTGTTTTCTTACATGGCTACTACATAGGAAGTTGTTGTTCCCATTTTGCAGAGACAAAGGAAATTGTCTTGTTTGAAGCCACACAGAAAGTATGTGGCAGGAATGGGAAGTGAAGCCAAGTCTCCTAGCCCTCATCATACCCTAGTTCCTGATCTCCTTCATAGTGACCTAAGAAATGAGGGGATTTTTTTTCCCTTTGTTTCATTTTCTTCCTGTCCTCAGAATGTATTTAGGTTTTATTTTAAACCTTTTCCGTTCAGTCCCTAAGACCAGAAACATGATTTGAGACACAAATACTCATGACTTCAGGACCTGATGTTATCTGGTGACTTCTCTCACTTCTTGCCAACTGGGTGCAGCACCACTCAGTCCCACATGACATCCTGGTCACCAAACTGGAACACCACAGACTTGATGGGTGGAGCACTGCGGGATAAGGAATTGGCTGGATGGTGGCATGCAAGAGTGGTGATCAAGGACATAGTGTCCACCTGGAGACCAGTGCCAAGCAGCATCCCTCAGGGCTCAGTGCTGGGACCAGTGCTATTTAACATCTTTGTCAGTGACATGGACATTTTGTTGACACAGTGAACTACAAGATCTTCACTTTGAGGGTGGCAGAGCACTGGACCAGGCTGCACTGGGCCAGGTGGTGGAGTCTTCATCCCTTGACGCATTCAAAACCAGTCTGGATAGGATCCTGTGTGATTTCCTCTAGGTAATCCTGCTCCAGCAGGGAGGTTGAACTAGAGGCTTAACCTTTAGATCTTCAGAGATCTGGTTAAACTCCCAGTACTCTCTCCGATTCATCAAGGCTGCATTTAGCTAGCCACAAAAACTCTACCTAGGCACAGTTCCTTATGGATACTTGCTCCTGAAGGATGCAATGTAACTTCCAAAACCTCCCATCCAAGCAGCCCTGTTACTGGGTAGCTCCACACTGGCTGCATCGGTTTTCCCACCAGATCCAGCCTGGCCTGTGCCTAGTATGTTAATGTCAGTGGCCACATCCTCACAAAATGGCAGCAGCACTGAGACTATTCTCTCAATGAAAAACTTTTTCCTAATATCCAACACCACACTTTGGGTCCAGCCACAGGCTGTCTCACCTGAATCATAGAATCAACCAGGTTGGAAGAGACCTCTAAGATCATACAGTCCATCCTATCACCCAGCACTATTCAATCAACTAGACTATGGCACTAAGTGCCTCATCCAGGCTTTTAAACACCTCCAGGTGGTGACTCCACCCTCTCCCTGGGCAGCCCATTCCAATGCAAATCACTCTCCCTGCCAACACCTTCCTCCTAACATCCAGCCTATACCTCCCCTGGCACAACCTGAGACTGCGTCCCTTTGTTCTATTGCTGGTTGCCTGGCAGAAGAGACCAACCCCACCTGGCTACAGCCTTCTTTCAGGGAGTTGTAGACAGCAATGAGGTCACCCCTGAGCCTCCTCTTCTTCAGGCTGCACACTCTCAACTTGCTCAGCCTCTCTTCACAGGGCTGTGCTCCAGGTCTCTTGCCAGCTTCGTCTCCCTTCTCTGGACACATTCCTGTACCTCAACATCTCTCTTGAATTGAGGAACCCAGAACTGGACACAGCACTCAAGATGTGACCTGACCAGTGCTGAGTACAGGGGCAGAATAACCTCCCTTGTCATATTGAGTTGGAAAGCAGCATTTTTCTACCTAAAAATCAAGGATTTCATATTTAAAGGATCACTACAACTGCCACAAGTAATGTAGTGGCAACCCTGATAGAGTCAGATAAGGGTTGGCCTTAAGGATCTTTTCTAACTGTGGTAATGCTCTATGGAAACATGGCAGGGAGCTGGAAATATGAGAAGGAGGGGGCAAGGCAGCATTTGGAAGAGTGGTACTATTATCTGAGTATATAAATAAAGAAAGATTTGATCATCATTTATTTATAAAAACGATTTCTAATCTAATTCTTTGCATATTATCTAGGGGCAAGAGAGAAAAAAACAAACCCACGGTTCTTAATCAGGAATTGCCACATGGAGTGGTTTTGATTAATATGCAAAACATAGATTATAAATAGATTTATAAATAAATGATCAGCTATGGCTGCTGCTTTATTTATCTATAGACTTGGAGAAAATGTGAAGGCTGAATTCTGATTAAATGAGAATCACCACTAATGGTGGACTGGCTGGCTCAAAGGGAGTGGGAAAGGAGAGTGAGAATATATTTGCATAGCACCTTTGATTCAGAAGAACTCTCAAATGCTTTGCAGAATTAATATTATATTTTAGGGGTCACTTCAGCCATTACTGAAGCAGAGCCTCAGAGGAGGAGAGAAGATAACTTTCTGCATCTATTTCACCTTTCATTGAAGATCTTAAAGCACTTTACACACTAATTAAGCCTCCTGTTGTAACTAGGCAATCCATTCCTCCTAGGGATCACTAAACCAATGCAACTTAAAGTTCCAGGAATAAAACCAAAGAGAATTCATCAGCTGTTTCTTGGTATAACTTCATTTCACTTCCAGATCATCAGGTTGATTTAGATCAGCTGGTGCCTCAAAAAAGATGTCCTCACCTGAACAGCAGCACAAACCCCACATCACAACATTCAGGTAACTTGGACCAGCCCAACTTCTCGTCTGAAAACACTGTATCATCCTATCAAAACCAAAACTTCAACCCTGAAGTTTGCAGCTCTGGCCTAAGAGCCTGCATCCCTGATCCCTTCTGCCATGGAGATACACATATTGCTGAGAGACTGAAGTTCAACACACCACTGGAGACCAACTCTTAAGACATGGCATTTTACAGATGCATCAATCAGCTATTTCCCATTTGTACCAGATGCCTTCTCCTGGGTCAGACCTGCTTGTATCCACCCCACAGCAGGACACAGGAGAGTCATTTAGCAACTGAAATTGCCTGTGAGCCAAGTCAGGCTCTTGGGTTTACCTTGCCTTTTAAAAATAAGAAAGTCAAAGCAGTTTTTTTCATGTGGCAAAGCTGTCCTGCCAAGCCAGTTTTCACAGCTGAACACTTCCCAAGGTGCCAGTTCTGCAATTCAGTGCCTGGATGTGATCCCCTGAGCATGATGGATAGTTTTAAAATGAAGGCACTGAGAGAAGTACCAGCTGTCCAGGTGCATATTGGATCAGCATGGCTGAACCATCTCTCCTCCTCCTCTGCCTTCCTCTGAGCAGGAGCTCATCCTGTGCAGGAGGAAGGCTTTAATGGCAAGAGAAACAAGAGAGACCAGCCGACATGAGCAGGGGCACAGCCACACACAGGTCACACCTCACACAAATACAAGCCTGCTTTTATGTCAGAAATAACCTGGGGTTACACAGCACATTTGGGTGACTCCTTTCCAATCCTCCCTATCCAACCACCTCATTTTTTACTCCTTCATCCCAAAAATCAGTAACTAAAGAAGAAACAGACTAAATCCAAAATTAAATTGTCTCCAAATAAACCAAGCTATCCTCCAACCGGAGGATGGGTATCTGGGTATCCACACTTCCTCCCAGTGCCCATTCCAGGTTTCCAGATATTCCTAGCAAGGGATTTCATTCTCAACCACTCTGTTAATGAGCAGTTGCTGTTTTGAATCCAGACTGTGAAGCCCATCATTAAATACTCCTTTCACCACAGTAGTGAAGCACACTCACACTGCATGGGGCCATGTTCAGCAGAGGATGCTTCTCTAGCATTTGTTATTCGAAGGCTAGATGTCTGGACTGAAGTTCAGCCATGCCATGCAAGAAGTGCACCAGCCTGGCTGCCTGCACATTGTGCAAATGAAGTCTAAATGTTCTTGAAAGGAGAAGGCTTCTCTCTGTAAAGGTTTCTCGCCTTACAAAGCCTTGAAACAGCACAAGGCACGTTCCAGGTGTTCTGGGGAAGCTGGTTCTGTAAGTGACATAGTTCAAACCCCAGTTAGTAGAAGCTGTATCCCAATACAGCCCTGCTTCCTCTCTCCACCCAGCAAATTAACACTGTGGACAGTCTATTGACTAAACAGAGCAAATTTTACTGCAGCAATAATAGTCTGTCCGGAGAGAACACAACCACTCACTGCCCAATTAGAAGCACGTTGAATACACGGAAATGCCTTTTGAATAAACATTTGATCACCCTCAATAAAACTGTAAGAGAGAGTTACTGCAGATTTACTGCAGGAAGGGAAAGCTCTTCACGGTGAGGCCAAGAGCTTATTGCTTCTTTCTTAATGTTGAAAAATGCAAGGGCTTTGCTCTGCCACAGCAACCTGGCCTAAAGCAACTTAGCAGGAAAATAGAATAGGTTCCTTCAGATCTGCCCACAGAGCCTGCCACAGCAACTGCAAGCTGCATGGGATTGCTGCTTTTTGGTTCCTGTGCATCCCTAGGTCTTCCACCCAGAAAAACAGAGCTGTGATACACATCTGCGGAGGTGAGAAGACCTCCCTTCCTGCTGCCTCACAGGGAAAAAAGAAGCACCGTGAAAAGCACCAGGTGATCAGCCATACAGCCTGGTGATGACGCCCAGACAGCATTTCTGTTCTCTGGAAGAGTGTGAGGGGCAAGGAGGAAGGAATGGGTTGGTTCTATTTACACTAGCCTAAGTTTCCCATTAAGGCAGGAGCACAATGGGGATAGTCACAGCTCCAGAAAGGATACCAAAGCACATTTGTTCAGCAAATGAAAATTGACACAAAGGTCTTGCCCTTGCTGACGAGCATTGATGTGTGTTTTCTGTATTCACCGTTCTAGGTGATGGGGAAGTATTTACAGGGCAACTTCGTTTTCATCCTTAAGAAGTCTAGTGGGAGACAGCCCAGGGCTCAAAAATAAACAGCCAACAAAACTCATTAATAATTCCCTTATCACTTAAACACATTTCCTCCCTGGTAACCCTGCAGCTGGTTCCTTACCTTATTGGCAACATCCATGGTACAGCCATACCATTACTGTGTCACCATCTACAGCCAAAGATGTGTTCTGGTAGTCTATTTCCAGCTGTCCTTTGAGAAAGGATGAGTGAATAGAGCTGGCCAAGGGCAGTCTCCAAGCTCCAGATGCTCGTGCATAACCAAGCTTAACTGTCCTCTTAGCTAAGAGCAGCTCTTCTCATTGTACGGCTAACAATAGCTAGTGTTTCTTTTATTCTAGCAGTGGCTGCTGCAGTCTTGTACTGAGTGAGGTGGCAAACTGTGCTTTGGAGACCTTTCCCACTTACACTCTTAATACTGTAGCAAGCAATCTTTGGGGTAATGGAGGAGGGCAATCAGAGAAAATTTCCCTCTTGGCTCCCACTGTTATTTCCTGTCCAAGAAAATAATATTAAATGTGATCTACAATTGTACTAATTAAAAGGATAATGTACTGCATTATATACTGCTGGACCCTGCACACAAGTGGAGTTATCTATCTCCTGCTGTTCCAACTGCCTTCAGGATGCAAAACCATGATAAATATCTCTGAAGAACTGAAGCCATTAGAATGACATTTAAAATTATGTATTAAATGACACTGCACTATTTCTATTGGAGAAAAAGTGTGTGACTGCTGAAATCAGGGTGCATCTTTACTCTAAATCTATCCTCATTCTAAGCCTCAATCACTTTGCACAGCAGAGACAGAGCCCTAATGGTTTTCTGTATAGGGAAACTGAGGCAAAGATAAGACAAACAAAGGGATTTTGCCAGGATCAAATCCAGAATGCCTCCTGTGCAATGCTTTCAGTTAATGATGCAAAGTTTCTGCCACTGACTTTAAAACCTTTCTGTGAATCTTGAATGTGGTTTGGATCTCTTCTTTCACTTCATCAAACACAATGAAGTGAATGCTGAAATCCCATCCTGCCTGTTGCCCACTTCTTTTTTTTTTTTTTCCTTTGGGGAATCATATCCAAATGTTGTTTTGGGTTTTTTTTCTCTCTCTATTTTTTTATTTTTTTGCTTCCATTTCTCTTCATGGCCAATGAGGTTTCAAAATGCAGAGGAAGTTTTCAAGAGACATTGATGAAACAACAACTTGGGAGAGAGAAAAAAATGAAGTAATAGCTAAAAAAATTAAGTAATACCTGGACAACATTATTAAAGTATTAGGGAAATGTACTTGAAGCATGAAGACAGAAACCTTTTAAACACTTCCAGCACTGACTTGGGATGTTCTGTAGAATTTTCCCTAGAAAAAACAGAGGAGAAAAATATTAATGAAGATTTAGCATAATTTTGGTTTCTAGAAATGCAAATGTTGTAAACTGCAACTTAAAAACATTCTAATTAAAAGGTTTTAAACCTAGAACGTGTTGGGATCTGCATTTTTACATTACTGCTGTCACAAAGTTTGTTTCAATTTGACTGAGACAGCTGAAGTTACAATGAGCATTGACTCAGCCCTGCACTGGACCAGTCAGTTTGCTGTCTATTTATTGACCTTTCTTCGATCTATATTGCCTTGACAAATGATTCCAGATCTCTACCACGTTTAATTAATGATTGATAAAAATGATTGATCATTCAATCTGTGTTGTGAAAGATGTAGTTTACACTGAGCAACTTTTTCTCTCTAAAAATCACAGAATCATTTCAGCTAGAAATGATCTTTAAGATCACTAAGTCCAACCATACATGATAAAGATTTATCCTAAAAGAGTTAGCAGGACACCAACAAATACAAGCCCCTGTGCTCGAGGCAACATCATTCTCTACAAGGAAAGAATAACCACTGGTATGTTTCTGGTATGTTTTTGTTTTAGTTTTCCCCTCAGAAAAGCTGCATTAGATGTTGCTATATTTGGAAGTACAGAGACATTTGCTCTTACTGCCAGTCAATGAGCACTCCAGCTACTCAGAGCAAGGCTGGCTTTAGTGTGGATGCAGCATAAATGTATTACTCAAACCAAGGACTATCTGTGCTTGCCTGAAGTAGAAGAAAACATGCTCTAACAAGGCAAAGTCCTCCAGCAAAGCTCCTGAGCCTAGGCTTGAGCACTCATGAGAAGTGTGCTCTGTATGGGAAAGGCAGAAAATAACAATGCAATAATATCATCCCTAAAAGGAAATGATAAAGAAAAGCTGGGGTTGAAGGTGGCTTTTTTTCTCTGGAGAAATGAACAATAGACTCCCTGGAAAGTCCTGGCAGCTAGCACCATCTCATTGATGGGTGATGACCGTTAGTAATACATCCTACAACGCCACACTGAGCAAGGTGCCCACACAGCAACCATCTGAGTTCATAGGTTGGGCAGTGAGGAAGAAATTCTGTCTCATGTACACGGTGATTCAGGAAACCTGTGGTTAAACTGAGAGTGAACTTCCAATTCACAAATATCAGTGCAAGTCTGGTTTAGGATCGTGCACAGATTTAATGTGATTACCCAAATTCTGACAGCTTTTCGTGCGTGACTGCAGCTCCCGCTCTAAGTTAGTGAGTGCTCTGACACTACCCCAGCAATCATGGTCCCATCTCACAAAACTAGCTGTAAGGTGCAATCTTACAGAGGTCAACAAAAATTTAGCTCCACTGCTTCAAGAACAAGCTAGGAAAAGTGCATTTTTCAAGCCATTTTGAGCTGACACACTGCACCGAGGTGGCTTTTTCCCTTCACAGCTTGTGTACAGCAGTGCAGCTCTTGCTGTTTTCCCTACCAGCTGCTCAACAAACACTACCCCTGGCAGCAAGAAGGTACAGAAAAATGAATGAAGACTGATGATTAACGAAGAAAGAGGGTGAATATTAATCATGGAGTCAACATTTGATGGGATCTTTGATGGAATAGTGGTCCCAGTGGATGTTGTTAGGAGTTGATTTTTATGCCCCAGGGCAGCAGTCGCAAACCAGGACTCATGATGGAAGAGAGGTTGCTTGAAATGTTTTAAACAGGCCATCCACATTCCCCACCCCTTCCCTCTCCCTCAACTCTTCTTTATCATGCTGAGAGCATATCCCAGGTCTCCTCTACACCCCCCCAAAATGCCAAAACTTTAAATATCAGCCTTTAAATGGAAGCAGAAAAGGATATTTTTATTTATCCTTGCTGATTTGCAAGTGAGTCCTCACCACTTGAGGCCAAGTTGTGCTAAGTCAAGAAATGCTGATGGTACTATTTCTAAGCAACTTTTCTGTTGTTCAGCATACTCATATTACACCAGGTGGAGGAGAAGAGTCCAGGACAACATACTTCCAGAGCTAGTTAATTCAAGTTTGAGTTTCAGCTGTTTGAAACCTGACTCAAACCTCTTTAAGCAATAGGAGTCACAGGTACCTTATTCAGGAGCAGTGTAGTCAAGCCCTCCTAACCCTGACTGGGATTTCCTGTATCCCCCCAATTAACAAGTGCACTTACAATCAATGCTGTCTGTGAAGTGCACAGCTGATACTCTGCTTTCTTTGGTATTAATTAATGCACCAAAGTATTCATTTTTCTGCTGGAAAAACCTTGTAGATGTTGCCTTCAGGCAAGCTTCATCCACGTGCTAGAGCCAGCCAGTAGAATCCTGAAAATCAAAGACATAAGCAAACCTGTAAAGATGCTGCATGATTTTGTGCCTCCATCACTTTGGACAGTCACAGAAAAGACCTGCTAAGTCACTCAAACATGGCTGCAGCCCCACACTGAAGTTAATGTTGAGTTGGATGCACACCAACACCCAGCTCTTCCAACAGACCCATCATGCAAAATGGGTCTTGGCAGCTATTTTACTATTTCTCCTGCAGTTTCAAAGAGATTTTGTTTGGGGAAGGGGAGGGAAGATGGCAAAGAACAAAGGGCTCTGTTGAGAGCTGGTATCAATTGCTCTAAGCCTTTTGAGGTTAGCAGACCTACATAGATTCACAGTGACAGCTTTTTGGTTTTCTTTTGGTACTCTCTAATTTAATCTCTACCAGTACTCCAAATGGGTGCAGATTCGTGGCTCATGACCTCTTTCCTGAACTTTGCTTTACAAATGAATCCCCACCATAGCTCCTGTCAGGAGGATATACCATCTCCAGCATTTTGTGTATAGGCAAATTTATTCTTCTAAGTAAAGGTCTAGTTTAAAAAACACAAATAACTTTCATACTTGCAGAAAAAGGTTAGGCCGACAAGCATTGAAGCATAGTGAGTTATACATCTGTTTCTTTGCAGATTTAGGCTGAGATCTCATGCTTTTCAGCAATTATATGATCATTTAGGCTGGAAAGATCACCAAGTTCAACCTTCAACCCAACACAAACAAGTGTGCTTGCTAAACCATGTCCCTCAGCCCCACATCCACATCTTTTAAATATCCCCAGGGATGATGATTCAACCTCTTCCCTGGGCAGCTTGTTCAATGAAGAGATTTTTCCTAGCGTCCAATAATTGATTTCCCAAAAAGGAAGTGTGACGGCTCATGAGATTCAGATCTGCTCCCTCTCAACTCATGTCTTCCACAACATGAAGATGAAAAGTCAAAGCATTCCTTTAGTTTCAGCTATAATTAAGACTGAATTGGGCCACAGCGCAACAAGTTACACAGAATCCCTAAGTGACAACTAAGACAGTCTCCCAAGTGCACTGAGGCCGTAAGAAGCTGAGCAAGAAGAGCTGACTCCTCAGTGCTGCATTTTATCCAGCACATTGGGCTTTTAACAGCCCAGAAATCTTCAGGTGCAGTTTCATGGTTAGTGCTGTTCCACAGGCGGATGATTTCTAGACATGCAGGTTGTTTGCTTGAGACCAGCTTCTGTGCTAGGACCTTGCTCCCATTTTTGCTTTTCAGCTCACAGAGCATCACTGACAACTGCACAGGGCAATCTGCAGGCTTTCACGGCAGCTGCCTGCCCAAGGTGAACAGTGCATGAAGCAGCAGACAGGGGGAATGGCTCAGTCAGCCTTTAGTCTAACAGTCTCACAGAAATAGGTGCTACCTTGCAAAGGGTATCATGCACTGCAACCCCTCTGGATAAACAACTCCTTAATGCATCTGTCATTTCAGATGTCAGACAGAGACAAGGTCAAGCTTGGAGAGAAATCAGCCTGCTCCATCCTTGACCTGCCATTCATCATTGCATTTGTCCACAGACAAACAGCCCAGCTGGTTAACAGAGAAAATACCTTATCAGAGCTCTAAAAGGGTCCTATTTCTGCTATGGAAAACTATATTAATAATATTCTTCAGAAAGCAGCAGGAGATCTGATGGACAGCTTTGCAGGGACATTTTTCAATTGAGAAGCTTAAAATCCTTCGCCATTGACCTGATCCGCAGGCTGGAGGAGACAAGAGGTTAACTTTGCAGACAAACGGTGACTGTTGAGAAGTCAGAAGAAATTCAATGTTATGGGGATATATGAGCCTTGCCTTCACCTTTCCTTACATATCATGCTGCATCCCATCCTGGTTGTGATAGTACAGCCACACTTTACACAGGAACCCTCCTCAAATCACCACACAATAATTTGCATTGCCAGTCCCTTCTTCTTAGCACTGCTCCCACAGGATTAGACATGGTTCTTGAAGCACACACTCCTAAATTCAGGCTAATTCACAAGGCATTCATCTGCTTTTACAAGAAAATATTCCTAGCTCCTAATAGAAAGACAGGACAAACAGATTAAAAAAGCCAAACAAAACAAATAAAAAAACCCCAAACAAATAATAATAAAAATCAAACAAAGAAAACCAAACTAACTAAAGAAAAAAATCAAGACAAGAACAAAAAAACAGCAACAAACAATACCTCAAAACAAATGAAAAATAGCCAAAACTAAACCCCAAAACCTCCATAACTTTAAAAGGTGAAGCTTTGTCCCTAAGGCAAATAATTCTGTGCTTGAAGTCAGTCTTATAATTTCTGGTATTTATCTGAAGTGTTAGGATTATAGAGGGTGAGGGGGGAAAGGTGGAATGAGAAAAGGCAATAGGAAGGAAAAAAAAAAGTATTACTTTGTAACTATTTGAAAGAACTAATAGCTCCTGAACAAGAAACAGCACCAATAACAAGAACAAAAGGAGACAAAGCAAGCCCCCATCTGATGCCAAGCGCTGTAGTGCTTTTGGTTCTTTGACTTAACAGTCAGACAGGACAAATTGCATCTGGTCCAAGGAAGTAAAGCCATGTATGATCACAACAGAGGAAAGGCAAACATGATGGCAAACATCACATCATCTCTGACCTTGTTTCTGAGCATGATGAGAGCCTACCATGACCTGATTGTCTTTTTGATAAGTGATTGTCTTGCAACTGGTAACCAACTACTGCACTTCAGTGGCACTGTACTGCTGTGTGTCTGTGGTGAATGCTGATTTAGCTTAACTGGTTCCTTAGCTCATCTTACTCTGTTTTCACAGATGTTAACATTCGCTTACACAGATCGGTTGCACTATCCCACTATTCCAAGAGCCACTGCGTTTCGAGAGACAGCACAACTGTGTCTTATCACTACTTAAACACTTAGCTGGTACAAGCAGGGTGCCAAAATCAACAGTGCTTTCTGCTTCATCTCCTCCAGGAAAAGATAAATCCTCTGCTTGCCAATGCAAGGTAGCTATTTAAATTAAATAGTTACAATAAGTAGCTGAGGTTTTCAGGGATGCACAGTAGATCCAAAACTTGTGGACAGCATTGGCTGAGCTGTGTACCTGTGCCAGTCACCTCTGAAATTCAAGGCTACACACAAAGTGCTGCCTCGGTCTAAAGAATGAGTCTGTTGCCCTCCAGCATTTGTTACCCCAAATCTTTTAGCATTCCTCAGCCAAGATCGCCTCATCGCTCTCCCTGTGCCGACTCAGCGGCACCGCTAGCACTCTGCTCTGAAACACCTTCCCCTGCTTCGTTTCTTTGGACCTAACATGTTTATTTTTTGCCTCTTTTCTCCCTCCACAGGGTGACAGCTATTTTATCACCTCCAACAAGAAATGCTGAGCCTGTTGTGCAGGCAAAACATTTGCAAAGGGGCAGGGGGTACACAGAAAGCAGTAGGAAATTGATAAGGGCTGTAAAGTAGCTTTATAAAAATGCCGACGAGCCTGTTCAGGGCACACAGCACCTGCACCTCTGCCCCCGGCAGTGCTTCCTTCAGATGCTCCTATTGTTTTCATTACTATTTGTGACTTGGTCATTAATAAATTAGGTTTTTTTTCCTCCCATTGGCTCCAGCCACCAAGGGAGCCAGCAGGTGCACCACTTTTACAATTAGCCCTTTGGAATGCATGGTTGGCAAGAAAAGTTGTCCACACGCTGCAGAGTTTACCAACTGGATTTCTGTTTGATGGCCACAGCACTTGGAGCAATTAAAGCAGAATTTGCAGGAAAGCACCTTAATGCACCTGCTCATGTAGCCAAAAAACTTTTGATGGAAGGATTAAATCCCATACTTGGAGTCCTGCTCACGTAACTGGGTGATACAAGCAGAGGGAGGAGAGGCTGGGCAATCACAAGGTAACAGCAGCAAGCTGTGGCTTTTTAAAAGCATCTTTTCTACCAAGTATATTACCACCCCACTTTGGGTCTCCTGAGCTACGTGTTTTAGATTAAACAGAAGCCCGAGATAGGACTAAAAGGTTGATAAAACTGGGCTGATTTTGGCTTGGAAGGGACAGTGCAGAAGCAAAAATCAGAGTAATTTATCTTCATCTTTCAGTAAAATCAACTCTTCAAAATCAGAGAGTACCTTATCACCATCTGTCAGCAAATCAGATCCTCTCACAGGCAGGACCTTGATTTTCCACAGCAGAGCCCTTCTCTGAATTCTCACTGGTAAAATCCTGGATATACTAAATTCCATTTCTAACACCATACGACTTCCTTAAATTGCATCACAACTCAGGATCCTGCAGGATCCAGTGTCGAATAGCAGCTAAGGGACACAGCTGTGGGTTGGTTTGGGATGTGTCGCCTCAGAGGCTATCAGCGTCTGGGCTTAACATGCTTTCATTGTGAAGATTTTTCCCCATAAGGAAAAAAATCCACAGAAGAAAATACAGAGGAGAAAGCATAAAAGAAAGACCTCTCTTCTATTGATTTGAAGAGGAGGCCTGCAACCTCTGGCGAAGAGGAGGCCTGCAACCTCTGGCGAAGAGGAGGCCTGCAACCTCTGGCGAAGAGGAGGCCTGCAACCTCTGGCAAAGAGGAGGCCTGCAACCTCTGGTGAAGATCAGGCCTGCAACCTCTGGCGAAGATCAGGCCTGCAACCTCTGGTGAAGATCACCACATGGTCAGGTCATTTTTTGCAACCCAACAACCATTTCTATCTAAAAAGAGAACAACTCTACCAGGAGAGAGTGCAGAGTGGTGTCAATACCTTTTGTAGCAAGTTTAATGGATGGATACAACCTGAGAGAGTCTCTTAGGGAGAGGAATCCCACCTGTGCCTAATCAGCAACTCCATGTTACTTAGTTCACCTTTGGTGCAGCTCGGGTTATCTACCTGAGAAAAACACAGACTGGGATGAAAAAGAAGCAAAATTTCCCATGATCCAGGAGACTTCTGAGAAAGGGAATTCAAGGCAGGGCAGGTTAGGAGTGCTTTTTAATTTGAAATCCAGTGAACATTTGACTCAGTCTGAGAGTGAGGAATTCCTAAAGTGGGATTAAACTGATGCCTTCTGCATAGCTGCTGCATACTCTGACAGCACTGCATGTGTCGTGGTCACATCCTACCTGTGATATTAGCTTGGTTTTCCCATTCCTTGAGAACTCCAAGACAAATCATCAATGAAAGATATTTTTCCCCCTGTAAATTTTGAACTGAAGTCCAGAGAACCACACTGGCAGGCTCCCATCAGCACTAAGGCTTCTCCTGAACACAGCCAGGCTCTCTCCACCAAAAAGTCTGATACAATGTTCAGAACTCTTTACCTTAAGGCATTACTTATTGACAGCAACACAGCACCGCATTCAAAGTCAAATACAGAAGCTTGAAGCAAGTAAAGCAAATTCTCCTGGCCACATTTTTTTTTGTTATACATTCTCTAAAACTTGAAACAAAGCAAACCAAAACCAACCACAAAACCAACTGACCAAAAAAACCTGCCAATGCAAAACAACAACAACAAATAAAGAGAAAACCAACACAACAAGAAGAAAAAAAAAACAACTAAAGAAATGAAACTGCAAAAGCATTTTTGAAAGGGAAAGTCACAGTATAGTTAGATACAATTAAATAGGTTGAACAAATAAAGGAAATGAACATTCAAAATAATCTTGTAACTGTAATGGAATGGTATCATGAAAAAATGGAATCACAGTTGAATTCAGAGGTAACTTTAATCTCTGCTTCAAAATCAGCTCTTCATTTAGCCAGAGTAGGTCACCCAGCCCAGAACCTGGGCAATTTGATACTGCCATGGATCTGTTGAGTCAGGTAGATTAAGAACCTCAGCAGAACATGCACCATCAACACAGCTTTATCCCTCTGTAGAGCACATTGATGTTTTCCTTTTTCCCTTCTTCCCTTCCAGAACTAACAAGGCTTCCTTTGTGTGTTTGCTCTCCTGCCTGTGAGCATTAGCCTCGTTACAGGTGATGCACCAAGGCAAGGAGTGAGTCTGCTCCTGCTCCCCCTGCCCCAGCACGGAGCTCACCAGTGGCAGCAGCTCTCATATGTCTTATTGAGGCCACATATTGTTAAGCCATTAGACTCTCCTGCAACCAACACACAGAGCCCCTTAGCTCCTTCCTTTTACTTGACCTGAGCCATAGGTTCTGCTAGCAGTAAACTCAATCACTGTCCTTTCCGAGCCTGCTATTAAACCTTGGCTCTAACCAGCCAAGAAATTAATCTCTGGTGCTCGACCTCTCTCAGCCCCAGCGTGTTCTACAGCAGCTATACACAACCTTTGATCCTCATCTGCATGGCTTCATCCATAAACAAAAGTACTTTGTGGAGTCCAGTAAAGCCAGTCAGTCCCTCACTAACATTGTCTGATGAGGGGGAAAAAAAACAACAGAGCATGAAGCCCTTCAGCTTGGAAGCTTCACCCGCTGCCAAATCCTATCCTTGGATTAATAAAAAGCAAACAACAAATTAAAGCTGAATCTCATGTCTCCAGTCTGCATTTTCTAGGGTTCACACATATATATGTACATTGTAAATGGATGAAAAACATTGCTGCTTCCAGTTGCCAGATCCTATTACTGAGTGAGACAATGTCACACGTCCCTCTTCTCTGCATATCTGGAATGCAGATGTCACTCAGGCAGTATTGCTTGCTCCTGGAGAGGGACTAAATCATTACACGTTTGTTAATCCATCATTCATCCTGACAGTCACTGGTGCACGTCGGCAGCCACAGGCAGAGGACAGCCACCAAACCTAGGTGAGCTTTACATTTCAATTCCATCCCAACACCAGCATCTCAGGCAGGTTAGCTCTGTCTCCAGCAATTTTGTTTTACTGATAGTTAGAAGGATTGCTGCAACACAAACTGCTCTCTAGAGTGCAGAGGAAGGAATGGGACCTCACTGCAGAAGTGCAGCACCGAACAGACAGGGAGGGCATCTGCTGTGAAGCAGGTTCCCACGGAAATGAGTGGGGCACAAAGGAAATATTTCTCTGTTTTACGGGTGAGGAATCAAGGCCGAAGGCAATCAATCAATTTGCTCGATGACATGAAGGACATTTACAAGTGAAATAAGAACTGAGTCTCAAATTATAGAATCACAGAATAGAATCATAGAAACAGTCAGGGTTGGAAGGGACCACAAGGATCATCTAGTTCCAACCCCCCTGCAATGCCCAGGGACACCCTACTCTAGAGCATGCTGCCCACAGCCTCAGCCAGCCTGGCCTTAAACACCTCCAGCCATGGGGCCTCAACCACCTCCCTGGGAAACCCATTCCAGGCTCTCACCACTCTCATGCTCAACAACTTCCTCCTCACGTCCAGTCTCAATCTCCCCACCTCCAGCTTTGCTTCATTCCCCCTAGTCCTGTCACTACCTGATATCCTGAAAAGTCGTCCCCCCCCAGCTTTTTTGTAAGTCCCCTTCAGATACTGGAAGGCCACAAGAAGGTCACCTGGGAGCCTCCTCTTCTCCAGTCTGAACAGCCAAATCTTAATCTACAGCCCAATTCTTTTGCTAAAAGAATTGATAAAGTCCAAGAGAAACAAACCTTTTATCCTCTGCCTTACCAGAGAGAGAAAAGTGGTTTTGCTTCTCTAAAAAACCCTTGCCAAGGGTCAAGGCTGGGCTGGCCACCAGATGGTTGGCTCAAACTAGGAGAAGCCTACATTTACATGGGCAGAAATTCACCTGCAGTAAGCAGTGAACTTGAAGCCAAGTGCAGTCTGGTTTAGCACAGATGATCAGACACTTTGGGATGGAAACAAGCTTTTTAAATTATTATTATTCCAAACAATAGAAGATGTCCTTCTGTTTTCTAACACTGCCTTTTCTTCTCCATATAAGCTGTTCAGCAGTCACCAGCTGAGTACTGCATGGTTTTAACAATAATCAGTTTATCTTTTACAACTTTCAGAAGTTCTCCAGAGACCTTTTCCCGCTCACTAAGGCAGGAACACACACACACTCATAAAACACATCTCCATGGAGAGTCCCACCCCCATCTGCTTCTCTTCCCCCCTGATTTCTTCTCAGTTGTGCTGAAGGCTGAAAAAACCTGCATATATGGTTGTGCTCTGACCCTGAGGGTGCAGGGGGGCAGCAGCAGAAACAATAACTAAGTTGCCTTTTCTTTCAATCCAGTATCAGTTGTGCATACAAGGCAAGATGAACAATCCTCCTCCTTCTCTCTTCCCACTGGAAAATATCAGCTGATGAACTCACCACCTTCTCTCACCACTCTATCACTGCACAGCAGAGGCTCTCACAGTGGGGCTGCAGCTCTCCAACGAAGACACAGTTGCAGAAAGGGAGTCAAAGACTCAAGGACATTTGCAAGCTTAGAAGAGAAAATGTGTATGAGATCACCAACAAAACAATTGTGCATCCTCAGCAAGTCTGCAGATGACACCAAGCTGAGCAGTGTAGGTGACATGCCTGAGGGGTGTGATCCATCCAGAGGGACCTGAATAGGCTGGAGAAGTGGGTCTGCATGAACAGCATGAGGTGCAACAAGGCTGCATGCAAAGTCTTGCAACCAAGGTGAGGCAAACCCTGGTATTAACAGGGTGAGGGATGAAGGGCTGGAGAGCAGAGATATGGTGAAGAACTTGGGAGCGAGTGAAAAGCTGGACATGAACCAAAACTGTGTGCTCCCAGCCCAGACCCAGCCATGTCCTGGGCTGATCCCCAGCAGTGTGGGCTGCAGGAGGAGTAAGGGGATTCTGGCCCTCTGCTGAGGCCAGCTCTGGAGCCCTCGACACAGCAGACATGGACCTGTTGAAGCAGGGCCAGAGGAGCCACAGCAATGATGTCAGGGCTGGAAGCCCTCTGCTGTGAGAACAGTCTGAAAGAGTTGGGACTGTTCAGCCTGGAGAAGAGAAGGCTTCAGGGATATTTCTTGTGCCCTTTCAGTGCTTAAAGTGCCAGTAAGAAAGATGGGGAGAGACTTTTTAGTAGGGCCTGTAGGGACAGGATAAGGGGTGATGATTTGAAACTAAAAGAGAGGGATTTAGATTAGATAGAAAAAAATAAATTCTTCACCGTGAGGGTGGTGAGATTGCCCAGAGAGGTGGTAGATGTCCCATCCCTGGAACCATTGCAGGTCAAATTGGACAGGGCTCTGAGCAACCTGCTCTAGTTGTACATGTCCAGGTTGAGTGCAGAAAGGCTGGACTAGATGACCTTCAAAGATTCTTTCCAACCCAAACCCTTCTGTTATTCTATCCAGGCAGAGCTGCTATCAAGCCTTCTAAAGAGCAGCCTTCAGTTAATTCCTTTGAGAGGTCTTTGTTCAACCCCAGCTGCCTTCCTGCAGACCCCAGCCAAAAGCATGAGGAGACAAGATCCTTTCTGTGGTAGAATTGCTGTCCCCAACTACCGCTGCTCAATGAGCTTTGTCACAAACTTGAAGCTATTTTTGGAAGCATCAAAAATATCTAAGGGGCACCTTTCCTTTTTATCCAGACACAGCATCTTTTTATGTTTAATAGAGAGATTTAAAAAAATATAATGATTTCTGCTTAGCATCAACGTGCCTTGGTGTTAAAAATAAAAGAGCTGAGCTAGCAAGAAGACTTGGGCAGGAAGAAATTCTATTTATAGAAACTTTTACAACAGTTATCACGAGATGATAAGGATCACTATGAACCACAGACGCCACTGAGGGGTAGCCTGGTGATAAACCAGTCTCAGGAAGAGGCAACAGAGCAGCACAGAAGGGACAAACAGCTTCTAGGGATGTAGCAGGGACTGGGACACCAGTGGGTTTCCTGTAATCGAGGGGAGGACATCCTGAAGGAATATGCTTAGTAGCACTGTATGTGGTAAGCCCAAGATGTGCAAAGGGCAGTGTCGCGGCCACACCACCTCTTCTGCATTTTCAACAACCCAGCAGAAGAGGATCTCTGTCCTTTTTCCTGCTGGTGTGGTTGTGATGGGGTAGGATTGTCAAGGACATTTGTAGTGCCGTGCAAAGTCATCCACTACTCCTGCCTATCAAACTGAGCCTTCTTCATTCTGCACCCAAAAATAAAGAGTAGTCAGCATGTCTGAGCTTCCAGCAGTGAAACTTATAGCAAGAAAAGGGAGAAAAAATAAAAGATAAATTTTGCTCTCTGAATTTACAGCCTCAGAACCATGAATGATCACAGAAGAGAATTATAGAATCAAGNTGTAGACAGCAATGAGGTCTGCCCTGAGCCTCCTCTTCTCCAGGGTGCACACCCCCAGCGCCCTCAGCCTCTCCTCACAAGGCTGTGCTCCAGGCCCCTCACCAGCTTCGTTGGCCTTCTCTGGACACGTTCCAGTATCTCTCTTGAATTGAGTGTAGCTGTGATGGGGTAGTCAATGACCTTTGTAGTGCTTTGTGAAGTCATTCATTACGCCTGTCTATCAGACTGAGCCTTCCTCATTCTGCACCCAAAAATAAAGAGTAGTCAGCATGTCTGAGTTTCCAGCAGTGAAACTTGCAGCAAGAAAAGGGAGGGGGGAAAAAAAAAAAAAGATAAATTTTGCTCTCCAAAATTACAGCCTTAGAGCCATGAATGATAGGAAGATAGGACCAGATCTGGTCTGAAACAATAGAGGAAATAAGTTAGGAGAATAGAAGTGAAATAATGATGAGGATGTCAGAGGAGGAGTGAGTCAGACCAACACACTTCTCTTTCAAGCCCTGCCACCAGATTGCTTCACGACCTTGAATAAGTCACTTCTGTTTGTGCTGCAGATTTCTCATCTGCAAACTTGTGTTTACCTTGCTTGGGAAATGCCTGGGCTTAGAAACACAAAACACTGAGCAGGAGCCAAGTATTGCAGCCAGCATGGTACCCCTGGCTGAGTGGCAGTATTCCTCAAGAATAGTCAAATCTCTGAGTGTAAGTGATCAGAAACTTCTGTCACAGAGTCACAGAAAAATAGGGATTGGAACAGACCTCTGGAGATCCTGCAGTCCAACCCTCCTGTTACAGCAGATACACCTAGAGGAGGTTGCCAAAGATCACAATGTTCACGTTGGCTTTTAAAGACTCAAAAGATTGAGACTCTATGAGTTCTCTGGGCAGCCTGGTTCAGTGCTCTTTCACCTTCAAAGTAAAAAACCTCCTTCTTATCTGTAGATGGAACTTCCTGTGTTCAATTTTGTGCTCTTTAGCCCTTTCCTGTCACTGAGCACCACTGAAAAGAGACTGGCCCCATCTTCCTGACATCCACCCTTTAAGATTCTCCCTCAGTCCTCTCCAGGCCAAAAAGCCCCAAGTCCTTCAGTCTTTCTTCATAATAGACATGTCCTGGTCCTTTAATCATTGTAGCCCTTTCCTGCACCCTCTAAAGCAGTTCCCTGTCCTTTCTGTACTAAGAAGCCCAAAACTGGACCTACTACTCCAGATGTGGCCTCACCAGGGCAGAGTAGAGTAGGAGGAAAACCTCCCTCTACTTCCTTGCCACAGTTTCCTTGATGCACCCCAGAATGGCATTGGTCAAATCTTGACTACATGGAGATCCTCTTGATCTTTTAGTAGAAGGAGGACTATCTTTTGGATACAAAAATACACTGTTGTTGTGTCTTTCTGCAATTAAAATGACATGTTTTAAGCTTTCAGAGGAGCACAGGTGCAATGCACTAAACAGATCACTTGTGAAATTTCACCTTCGTTCTCAGGTGTCTGTGCATTCCCCAGGGACCTCTCATTATGGACTGGATGATTTTGGAGATCTCTTCCAACCTGGTTGATTCTATGATTACAGAGTGGGGTGCTACACAAAGCAGTTTGAGGCATGCCATGCTCTGACAACCAGTTAACACACATGAGAAGCTTTTCTTCATGAAATAAAACCAAAACATATGTATTTAAAAACTCAAATCCCTGGCAATGAAGCCAGCTTAAAGGGAATTATTTACAAGTAAGGGTTGACTTCAAAATAAAGTCAACTTATGCTTTTGTTTCCATACTGAGCTGCAGAATAGAATCAGAGTTGGAAGGGACCACAAGGATCATCTACTTCCAACCCCCCCTGCCATGCCCAGGGACACCCTACCCTAGAGCAGGCTGACCACAGCCTCAGCCAGCCTGGCCTTAAGCACCTCCAGGCATGGGGCCTCAATCACCTCCCTGTGAAACCCATCCCAGGCTCTCACCACTCTCATGTTGAATTTCCTCCTCACATCCAGTTTGAATCTCCCCGCCTCCAGCTTTGCTACAGTCCCCCTAGTCCTCTCACTCCCTGACATCCTGAAAAGTCCCTCCCCAGCTTTCTTGTAGGCCCCCTTCAGATACTGGAAGACCACAAGAAGGTCACCTGGGAGCCTTCTCTTCTCCAGACTCAACATCCCCAACTCTCAGTCTGTCCTCGTAGCAGAGGTGCTCCAGCCCTCTGATCATCCTCATAGACCTTCTCTGGACACGCTCCAGCATGTCCACATCACTCTTGCAATAGGGGCTCTAGAACTGGATGCAGTACACGAGGTGGGGTCTCACTAGAGTGGAGTAGAGTAGGAGAATCACCTCCCTCGACCTGCTGGCCACACTTCTCCTGATGCAGCCCAGGATCTGGTTGTCTTTCTGGGCTGCAAGTGCACACTGCATGTCGCAGAAGAGGGAAGCGAAGAGCAAGGGTTAAGCAGAGACAAACATCCAATATAGACTGTCACAAGAATCAGTCTCTCACTTCTAGATTCTTTACAAAGCTGCTCTTCACTGCACTCTATCAGTCAGCAGTTCCTATCGGAGGTACCTGACGTTCTCTTCTAACAGTCTAGATGTTTTCTTCAAATTCCCTATCAAATTACCCTGCCAATAACAACAGAAAATATTTGCATGCAAGGTTAGATTTAAAGCCCATCTCCCAGGTGGGGAAATCAGCTTCTTGTCAGCATGTACTTCACCCTGCTTAGAGGAGTGCAGCAATTTTCAATGTCATAGGTGACAAAACTCGCACACATAACACACAACCATTCACTTTCTCTAACACTTCCCAAAGTGCTCTGCCACTCTCTCCCACTCTGAGGGCTCACAGCTCCCTGCAGGAAGAAGTGACCTGCCTTCATGGCTGCCCACCAGAACTGTCTGCTCAGGAGCCTTCTGATCACTGCACTATCCCTCCACAGACTTCTCCAAATTGTCCTTCTATATTTCTCTGAGGAATGACCACTCCTTTAAAATATGGCACCTCTTCTGGTGGTACGCTGAAATGTGACTCCAGAGCACCAGAGCCACAGCTCATATTTCCACTGGGTGCCAGCATCTCAGCCCCAAAGTGCTCCTGGTGTTGGGCTATCATTTGCAGTGTAATTAAATTGAATCCACTCCTTGGCTTGGTTTTATCCCTGAACAATACCAGCCTTTGAGCAATCCATTCTCAGGGCACCAATACATCACCTGGGTGAACCCTGGCCATGATGTATTGGCGCAATACATCAGAGTGCACTCCCGCTATCAGGATCTATGGGCACCATACATCATCAAGGTGAGGCTGAGTGGTGATGTATGGTTCAGGAGATGGCACCGTGCAGCAGTGGACTAGGCCAGGACCAAGGGGATAAAGGTTGGCACTGCTGTTATCTGATTTCCCACCACTATAATGCTGGCACTGAATCAGCCTTCCACAGGCAGCATCTCACTGTAGCTCCTTATTTATTTATCCCAAGGCATCCTATCACTGAAAACCTCTCTCCCCAGATGCATCATTCTCCAGGGTCCCAGGGGATGACTGGGACACAATTAGCAGGAGTATATTCTCAGCTTGATGGGAAGGGGTTTAGCCCATTAACACTGATGGCAGCTGCAGCACCCAAGCCCCGTATATCACTGCAGACAGATGCGCATGCTAAGCTCTGCACATATCTCAGCCACCCAAGGGGCACCTCCAGATTCTTGGGAATCAAACCTTCACAGTGCTCACAAAATCCACCAAAGAAAACAATAATCTCTCTGTTTTCAAACAGTCACCCTCTCAAAGGAAGCTCCTCAAAATCATAAGCTCAAAAGAAGCTCCCCAGAATCAAACCACAAACACATCCAGGATGAGGAGGCAGTGTGCACCATGATCCCTGATGAATGCAGCAATCTGCAAGCATGGATTTTGATACCACCATGAAGCATTGCATTCACTTGGCCAACCCGTAGCTGTGTAGGGAGTCTTACTGCGAAGTGGTGCTGCTGTAGGGCTTGTGAAGCATGGGGAAACAAGCTAAAATCACCTTGAACAACAGAAGCATTAAGTAGGCAAAGAGAAGCATTTGCCACCTCAGAGTCCTTCACGTCTCCCTTCTGCAAACAAAGTAAAATTAAAGTATATATAGCAATGTATGGCTCAGTAGAGAGCTGTGGGAACATTTGCCAGGAGAAGAGTGGCAGAGGATGTCCCTAAACAAGCACAAAGGCCAGTTCTTGGGATGCATGCCATGCATCATCAGAGCCAGTGCCTGGGCACTCTGCTCCAGCACTTGGGACAGCAATGTCCTGAGGAGCAAAGGTGGCTAAAACCAATCTCTGTGCTCCTTATGGAGCCACTTGGGGTCTCCCATAAAGCAGACTTACTACTCCAGTGCAGGAATTAACAGGTATAATAAAATACATATATCCCAGCCAACACCTCTGCCCAGCCCAGCCAGCCCTGAGGGGCAGTGAGGAGCACCAGGGAGGACTCTGGGTCAAGTCACAGTATGTCCTTCTATTCTTGCAGCTCCTCAGGGAGGATCTCATCCACAACACAAAGAAAAAGTGCTTCTCAACACCATAACAAGGAGACCATTGTCAGTAGGACATGAAAGGAGGAGGCTGGCACTGTCAGTGCTATCACAATCTGGGGAAGAGCCAAACAGACCTGCCCTATGCACCCAACTGCCCTGTCTGGTGGTGGTATGAACCTCAGTTCTGAGCCTTAAATAAGAGGTTAAATATATAAATAGAATCATTTCCTTCTAGATGTATTCTCAATCTGAGCAACCAAGATGATAAATTTTTTTAATTGGAAGAAAAAAATCACCAAACAAAAAGCACCCACAAACCTAAGGCATTGACTGAAATAGTTTTTCACATTCTCAATCTCATCTTTGAAAACAACCTGGAAATGATGTTGGCATTAGTTACACACCATGTACCCAGAAAATGACAGCACTGCTGAACTGGCAGCAGCAAGGAAACAGAGGACAGCTTGGGCAGGTGTGCATCAAGTACTGCCATGAAAATATACTCATCTTCTGCCTACATTTAGCTCATATCCAGGGCTAAACTGTAGCAGTTACTCTAATAACCTATGATCCCTCCCTAGCTGAGAAAGAGGATCAGGAAAAGAAGAGGAGACCCTAGGGCTGAAATGAAAACCGATTTAATGAGACAGCCAAACTGACACTGATGGCAATGTAAAGTCTGTGAAGCGATACTCACTCCAAGAGATGTACAGCAGCCACAACTAACAGGAAGACAGTCCTCAGGAGCAGAACTCTAAGCAAGGCCCTCCAGAGATGGGCAGGAGAGGGAGGAAAAGGAGCAAGGTGTCACATCCTCAGCAAACTTCCTCCTTTATGCTGAGCATGAAGTTGATGATCTGGGATAAACCTGCAAGCAGCATAGGGCACTGCCCTGGCTTCTGATACTCCTAGCTTCAGTTCTTGGTTGACTTGCAACTGCTCCCAGCCTTCATTACCAGACCCAAGACTCCATCTCAGAAAAGAAAAACAAAAACAAAAAAAACCAAAACATCTTCATGGATGGGAGGATGGTCAGAGAGCAGCAAGCAGCAGGAGCAACATTGATGTTGACAGACCATTTCTGCACTGGAGCCACTGAGTAAAGGGACCCTCCTGTCACACCCAGCTCACATGCAGAGGGAACTTCCAGCAGGATTTTCTCCTGCAAAGCCAAGACAAGCTTGGCCTGGACAAGTCATCTATCTTTGCTTACTCTTTGAGCTGCTTTCATCACAGGGTGATTGATTGCTGGAGCTAGGAGGCTTCTCCATCACAACACAGACTAAGTGCAAAGCCAGAGGTCTTCCCCTTGCTGACTCCTGTGTGAGTTGGGAGGAAGTAGATGTAAACCATACACGCTAGAGTAAATGGGAAAGATGTTTGGTGCATGCTTCTGTGGTGAGAAAAGATTGTAAAGTCATAAAACTGAGAACATGAAGAGCAGAAAATCCTCTCAAACAGGAAAGAAAGTGTCTAGGGTGAGTGGCAGAATGGGAAAAACAGCCTGGTAGTTTACATGCTAATGAAGGATCTGGAAAACTTGAGTCTACTAGTCTGCCATGAGCCCATAAAGTCTCACACACCAGCAGTGAAACTGGAGAGCTGTGCTTACCCCAAAACTCAGGAACCACTTGTAAGAACTCTAGCAGTCAGGTTTAATCTCATAGAAGCTGGAAAACGTGCTCACTCCACTGAAACCATCACTTGAAACAACATTGCTTGTACACCAGCTTGGAACATGAGATACCCAATGGATGGGGCTGGCAAAGGGCTGCTGGAGCACAAGGCTACCTCTGCATGCCTGCCTCCAGAGAGGAGGGATGAGGAGAGCAGGAGAGGAGACAGCCCACCAGTGGCTAAGGAAGCTGGCTGTACAACTGCCCATCCTGGTCTCCTGCTGTGCCTGCTCCTGGCTGGAGAGTCAGCACCACACAGCAACCAACCTGCTTCTGGTTGTTCAGGTCTCCTGCGTACAGGCAAACAAGACCCTCATGTGTCTTTCAGCAACAGCAATAAAAGTTGTATCAAGAAACAAAAGCACTGCAGAACAGTTTCTCCTGTTTCCTGGAATAATTTGTAAGCTAATTCCCCTCCCACACTTTTCTTCCTTCTTTATCCTTGCTTTTAGAACAGCTCTGAGTAATACTTTATTGAAACCAGATCCATCTTTACCTGTTGGTCACATTTAGTCTTAAAGCACTGTCCTGGCAGGAAGGGCAAAGCTACTGCTGCATGCTGGGGAAGCCATGAACAGGAGTAACAGCACTGATGGAGTTGGACATATCCAGACACAGCACCCGCACCAGCTGGGATAGACATGGGTGCAGCAGGCTGGTGCAGGAGCCAACACAAGCAGACAGCTGCTCTTTGTGGCTCTGTTGGTTTTCTTTGGCACAGTTTTATTGACTTCTGCTATGCAGAGGGAATAACCTGTTTTCATTCAGGAGGTGTTTGCTTTAAGATCATGCACTTCCACAGGTTTGGGCTGTGCTGATGGGCTGGTTTTAGTGAGAAAGTGAGCAAAGACAGAGCACAGCTTCAGAAAGAAAGTTCATTTTGAAGTATTTCCTACCATCTGGTCAGATTATACTTTTGAAAGTTCAGCTATCTTCCAGTGAACTTGCCAGCCAAATTAGGAAACGAAATACAATTCTTAGAGCATAAGAGAACAATTTCAGATTTGCTACAGGTACCAGTCCAAATTTAACGAGGCTGCAGATCCTGACAGATAACTCCAGAAAGATCATCCAGCCTCCTTTCACACTACAAGAACAGATGGATGCCTGGGCTACGATTCACATCAATTCTTATGTTTTCAACCAAAACTTACATGCTCATTTTAGCTGGCCAAAACCAGAACTAGGGTTTTACCAAAAACTCTCTTTGATTTCTCCACAGAACTGGGGGGTTTGAGCTGCTCTGTGCTGTGCCGTGGGAGTGCTGCACAAACCCCACCTTCAGCGCACAGCACAAAAACCTGAGAAAAAAAAACAACATGAAATCATAAAGTTGTTTCAGTTGGAAAAAACCTCTAAGGTCACTGAATCCAACCATCAGTCTAACTGCACCACGGCCATTAAACTATGTCCCAAAGTGCCAGCACTATACTTTGTTTGAACACCTCTAGATATGGTGACTCCACCACCTCCCTTGGCAGCCGGTTTCAATGCCTGACCACTCTTTCAGGAATGAAAGTTTTCCTAATATCCAACCTAAACCTCCCCTGGCACAACTTCAGACCATTTCCTCTCATCTTATCACTTGATACTAGGGAGAAGAGACCAGCACCCACCTCACTACAACCTTCTTTCAGGTAATTTTAAAGAGCAACCAGGTCTCTCAGTCTCCTCTTCCATGTATCCCAGCATTTTGTAGACTGATGCTCTCCTAGCAGCATGACTAACATCCTCAAGAACTTTTATAAGGA
This sequence comes from Tricholaema leucomelas, assembly GCA_013400475.1. Classification (NCBI taxonomy): domain Eukaryota; kingdom Metazoa; phylum Chordata; class Aves; order Piciformes; family Lybiidae; genus Tricholaema lacrymosa; species Tricholaema leucomelas. The sequence continues at coordinate 514,592 of WAAF01019757.1, forward strand.
AATAAAAAATAAATAAATTAAAAGCAAACTTCCCTTAAACTCTTGGCTGAAGGTTTGGAGCTCTGAATTTACAAGTTAACCTGCAGCGTTGTCATTCATAGAACAGCTTAGGTTTGAAAGGACCTCAGAGATCATCAACTCCAACCTCTGCTCCATAGGCAGGGAAACCTCTCAACTACAGTTGGCTGCTCAAGGCCCCATCCAACCAGGGTTTGAACACCCCCAGGGAGAAGGCATCCACAACCTCCCTGGGCAGCCTATACCAAAGTCCCACCACCCTCGTATTGACAAACTCCACTCCCATGTCACAGATCATACAATAATGCTCCAAAACAACCCCCAGCCTGATAGATTTGCAGAAGCAGCACATTCATCATCAGGAGAGACTCAGAGATCAAATTATCAACTGAAATCATCAGGATGCAACACCACTTATGAAACTTCGTGTCAGAGGTGTTTCACCTCATAGATTCTTACATCCTACCTCCAGGCAGCATGGGCTCCTGGACAGCATGTGTCAGTGTTGTGAATTAGGAGCAGAGCAACCTCTGACCACCAGTCAAGAGACACTAGCACTTCAGACAGGAGCTGGTTCACAAGCTTAGTTTATGGGTTATTGGGCATTTAAAGGGCAAAGCCCAGAGGGTGTGAAGGCAGCACCACTGGCTTTAATAATGCTAATGAGCTATACCCAAACCAGCAGAGCTGACCATACAGCTTTGAGAACTTATAAATACAGGCAGCTTAAGTCCCATATTGCATGGAAAAGAAAAAGCTTTATGCATGGCAAATCCTCCCTAGCAAGTTAAAAATCAAAATGTACCTAGAGGAGAATGTGAACTCCAACTCCTGGTGGAAAAATCTGCTCCTCTTGCAGTGGTTTTTTTTTTTGTTGTTGTGGGTTTGGGTTTTTTATTGGGGGGGTGGGTTAAAAATGGTTTGATTTTGCAGTTTAGCATGTTGAGGCCTCTTGGTGCTCACTGTCGGAGGGTGCCGATTACCCAGCGTCATTCATCAAAGTGTCACTTTTCTGACAGCCATTAATAAATACACTGCCAGAGCCCCTCACACCTGGCAGCCATGGCACACTGCAACATGCAGCTAACCTAATTTGCTAATTGCTGCTTTCCCCATTAATTTTAGTCCTGTCTTGTTTGGTGTTGACATGGAGGGAAAAAGAAATAAGAGTGAGGATGAAAAAAAAAAGCAGGAAAGAAAGAATGGTTTTGATGTTTTCTGGTGCTCATTCATTCCTCACCCTGCATCACCATTTACCTGGGGATATCAACCTCTCCTAAGCTGTTTACTCTGACCCTTTCTGCCAGAGGACTCTGGGCACTCCTCATTTTCGGCACTGCTGTGTAAATAATCCACACAGTTTTTGTCCAAATATAAGCTCTTGCACCCTCAGTTCTGCCAGTCATTCACCTCCTCCTTGACTCCCCACAGGCTCCCCCACCCAGCCAACAGCTGCATCCCACTGAGGCTAGGGGTGCTCTGTTGGCCCAAACTCAGGTCTTGGCTGTGCCAGTGCATCACATCTGCCAAAATCCCTGCTCTGTTAATTCAGCTCCTGGCCACTCTTGACCAGGGATCACTCGATTCCATTAATCATGTGATTTTTCTAATAAATATCCTCTTTAAGGCCCAAGCACAGACCAAGTCCTTTGTGACTAAGCTGGCCTGAAATTCAGGTCTCCAGCCGAGGTCAATTAAGACGAGGAGTACCAGACCCATCAAACCTTCAGGCAATGATGAATTGGTGCTGCAGTGCTAGTAAAAGTCTCCCTGCAGGGGACTCACCAAGCTGTTGTACTTGGACCACACGTTGGGGTCCATATGCTCCAAAGCTTTTCTTCGCCTGATTAGATCCAGCAACGGCTTTCTTCACCCACTGCTCCAGCTGTGGTGGTAGGCTCTGCCTCTTCAGGAATGGGGCACAAACACCCAAAAGCACTGGGGCTCTTTGGGCTCCAGGTAGATGCTGACCACAAATGTCTGGTTAAGTAAGCAGAAACAGTTGGGGTCTGCAAAGGTTCAATCATCCTTTCACTAATTAGTGTAACAAACGGGAATATCTATCCCAAAAATAAGGCTCCTGTGCATCCTGCTATTCCTTCAGCCTGCCAGCTTGGGACCTCCTTGCAAAGCTTCCTTTTAAACATCAGCTGCTGGTGAAAATCCTGGTCCCTTCAGGTAATCATGGCTGAGGCACTCAGACCCCAACCACACAGCACTTATGATGAGAGAGAGGTCTTCTCTCAGTCCCAGGGCTTTGCCTCTGAGCAGCCAGCCAGGACAGCTTCCACTCTCAGCCTGCACCAAGTGAGAGAATTCCTGATCTTTCATTAAGATTGGGAAGAGAAGATCAGAGGTGCCAAAGCAACCTAATTTCACTTTTACTAGGGGCTTGTAGTCTGCCACCTACACATCAAATATCCCAGTCTCAGGAATAATTCAAACACTGAGCACATAAATTTAGAAGCAGTTATAGCAAGTGACAACTGGATACCAACAATAAAAGCTTTGCTGCCCCTGAACAGAATAGAATAGAATCAACCAGGTTGGAAGAGACCTCCAAGATCATCCAGTCCAACCTAGCACCCAGCCCTATCCAGTCAACTAGACCATGGCACTAAGTGCCTCATCCAGTCTTTTCCTGAACACCCCCAGGGACGGTGACTCCACCACCTCCCTGGGCAGCCCATTCCAATGCCAATCACTCTCTCTGTGAAGAATTTCCTCCTAACATCCAGCCTATACTTCCCCCAGCACAACTTGAGGCTGTGTCCCCTTGTTCTGTTGCTGGTTGCCTGGGAGAAGAGACCAACCCCCACCTGGCTACAGCCTCCCTTCAGGTAGTTGTAAACAGCAATGAGGTCTGCCCTAAGCTTCCTTTTCTCCAGGCTAAACAACCCCAGCTGAGTGCAAAACCAATATTCCTGCTTAAATGAAGCAGCAGCTATAAATAGTTTCATGTCACTAAAAGGGTCAACATCAGGAATAGTTTAGGTTGTTTCAAAGTGTTGAGCAGGTAGGAAAGCTACTCCTTCAAACAAGCATTCACATGACTACTGCTAGGGGACCCGCTGAGGTTTGGAAGCAGGATTCAACCAAAACTGAAAGTTCAGGACATTGGATGTTGGGTTTTTTTCTGTCTTTGAAACACACCTGTGTGTCTCTTTAGCTTTTCTGGCACTTGATATTGCACTGATTCTTAGTTTTGCAATGACAGAGTGCTGATCGCAACTGCTAGAATTATAATCCATGATTGTTTCATACTTCACCTTCAGCCAGAAAAGCTGGGCTGGTTCATGGCCACCTTGAGAAGTCCACCACAGCTTTAGACTCTGCTCCACAAGACCCCAGCTCCCAGGGAGCTGAATGAGACCTGCCACAGGCAAGGCCTTCAACTTCCAAGGGCCTTAAAAGTATAATATACTATCCTGTTCCAAGTGAAGTTAAAAGGGCCTAGTAAAGAGTAACAGCATTTCAGCTTTTAGCCAAAAAGTTCAATTCATGGTCCTTTAAAGTTAAATTTACTGCCTCCATTTAGCAACATCCCTGTAAAAATCTCTCCTGACACAGAAAAAACCCTGTGTGCAGCTCAGTGGTGCTTTGGCAAGTGAAATATATCATGCTGGGGATCCAGCCACACATCTATCTGCCTTCATTTAGATCTTTGTGTCTTTTTATTCCCTTTGGAACCCTACAGCTACAAGCAGTAAGCCAGAGGTTGGTTATCAGGCTCCCTGCTCCTCAAGCACAGCACACTCTGCTACTTACTGAGGAGTGGATCACAAGGAGGAAACCACCAACACATCGTTCACTCATGACAGGGAAGGATCCATTTATACAGCTCCACTGCCTCTTTTTCCCAGTGCAGACAGCAAGAAAAACTAGAAAGGGCAGAGCCCAGTGCTACATCCACTAGAGCGAGAACTCCTGTTTGTCAGCAGTCAAGCTTGCCTTGGGGCTTCACCTGCTCTGCAGCATCACCTCTGCCTTTCCAAGACCCAACTCATATTCTTACATGAGCCTCACCATGCCCTGACCCATGGCTACTGAGTTTCCGTGGCGTTTCCTGCACGCAAGCCAGGGGCTGAAGCCGCGAAGCCTTTCCCAGGGCAAGCCCTGTCAGAGCGGATACATCGGCCATAAAAAGTTTTGTCTGAGAACAGTTTCTGGCAAAAGAGAAAATAAAGGAAAACATTTTATTGAAAAATATCAGGTTGTTTGGACAGGAGGCCCTTTCATCTTCCATCCTCTGGGTTGGTTTTATTACCCTGCAAGGCCATTTTACTGAATTAGTATCGTAATCATGGCAATATAATGGGGGTATCGAACGCTGCAGCATGAGCCAGATCCCTCAGCTGGTACAAACCAGCATGGCTCCATTAACTTCCATGGAGCCAATTTATATCAGCTGAGGATCTGCCCTTTAGTTTTTACTACAGGAAAGCCAAACTACAAATGGGAGAAACCTATATTAAAAACAAATATCTTCAATCACAGCAGCAGGAAAGCAAAAAGAAAAAAAAAAAAAGAAGTAGAATTGGCTGAGTCAACTTTTACAGCAATGTTTTCTTTCTCTCCTGAGTGCTCACTTTTGAACACTCCCCTATAAAATTTTCCAAGCCTGGAGCAACTTTCCTTCTTCCTCTGGTTAAAACCCACCTCACCTGATGGAGACAACGGGACTCTGGAGGCACTCTACTTCTTTGTCCACCTCCGGGAGCTGGCAGCAGGCCTGCGTTGAGACTGCTCAAGTCTGCAGGCAGCCAATGGGACAGTTGTGAAGATGAAGACCAGGCCAGAAAACATCTGCTCTTACTGGGAAGCATGACCCTTCCTGTAAGAAGAAGGTTGCTTCACAAGTCCCCTTTGGAAGGCCACCAGGTCCCCCGAATGAAAGCGCAGTGAAGAGTTCAAGGCCCCTCAGCAGCCTTGCAAGAAGCTTCTCTGCTTCAAAGCCCAGAGCTGTTAATTAAAGACTGGTGATTAATGATTAAACTCCACGTGGTTCCTATCTCAGGCTTAAAAAGTCCTAGGGATGCTGACTTTGCTGAAGGTTCTGGGATGTAAGTAGTTATTTATAGAGAAGTCCATCAGAGCTCTGAAAGGAAGTCATCCTTCCACATAATTAAGAGGTAAAAAGTATCATTTCCAAAAAGCAGATTAGGCGAACAAGCTATCTGCCTGGATGAGCTGCAGCCAGAAACAAGAGACTTATCTGTGTGCTTTCCCCATGCAGATGCATTCAGCTCTTGGACTCAGGCTTGTCTAGCAAACATTCTCTCTGAGGGAGTGCAGAATTTGTTGTCTGTGAAGCCCGTGGATCCTTACACTACACTGCATTAGTGAATGACACACACAAAGGGCTTTCTCATCAAGGATCTGGCCAGCTGAGCAGGGCCAGGGGTTGCTTTTGGAATTTCATTTAGAATCATAGAATCAACCAGGCTGGAAGAGACCTCCAAGATCATCCAGTGCAACCTAGCACCCAGCCCTGGCCAATCAACTAGACCATGGCACTAAGTGCCTCATCCAGGCTTTTCTTCAATACCTCCAAGATCGGCGACTCCACCACCTCCCTGGGCAGCCCATTCCAATGCCAATCACTCTCTCTGCCAACAACTTACTCCTAACATCCAGCCTAGACCTCCCCTGACACAACTTGAGACTGTGTCCCCTTGTTCTGTTGCTGGTTGCCTGGCAGGAGAGACCAATCCCACCTGGCTACAGCCTGACCCTCAGGATCACCATGTCCAACTGAAAACCTGACTCTACAAGGTTCACCCTAAACCATGCCACCAGGCACCACACTGCATTCCCTCTGGCTTTCTAGAAATCAAAAAGGAACCTTCTCCTTTTTTTTTTTCCTCAGTTCAAGGGAGATGTTGAGATACTAGAACACGTCCAGAGAAAGGCCATGAAGCTGGTGAGGGGCCTGGGACACAGCCCTGTGAATTGCACAGTTCAAATCAGCTGTCCCACCTGGAGAAGGGCCCTTTGGTAGCACGTGGCTGGTTTAAACAACTCTTCAGTCACTGAAGCTGGTGCAAGGTGATTCATTTTCTTAAGTGTTGAGAAAATTGCTCTACTCTGCAAGCTTCTTAGATATACTGAGGAAAAATAGAAGAAAACAAGGGTTGTCCATGCATTTTGCAGAACTGCTTCACTCAACAGCCTGCTGAATGCATCAAACCTTCCTAAATTATGGTCTGAAAGCTCTAAGGTAGGGCCTGGACCTCCTAGCTTCAAACTGTCATATCAAACAACTCCAGAAAAGAATTGTGTGGCTTCTGCCATCCACTGCAGGCAAAACCCATCAGGACAGCATGGCGACACTCAAACCTGGCCCAGCCAAACCCAGCCTGCCTGAGTCACACAGCTCCACAAAATCAACATTAATAGCATCTTTTGAGACCTGTGCTACTATGGCTGAATGATCTTTGAAGTTTTGAAAACTGTTTGAAGTTTTGATTATTTTAATAGATTGGAAAGCTAAATATTTGGCTTAAATCCCCAGATTTGGACATTGCTATTGAGTTATAGACCAGGCACCTTTCCTGATTGTAAAGTACCCCTCTGATCACACTGAATCAGAGAAGATTGATTTACGCTCTGAGTGCTAGGGGATAGCTTCTCTTGTTATAGAAATGTATATACAGGTTTTGACAGCTCCTCGTTTGCTTTAGTCCAGCAGCTGATTTACTGCAGTACACAAAGTCTCAGAAACAATGGGTGGAAGGGCCCTTTGGAGTTCTCAGATTCTGTCTCCTGCCCAAAGAGGGACTGCTGCCAGCACTAGCCCAGGTCAGCCACGGCTGTGTTTCCACAAACACTTCATGCTGAATCCATACAAGCAGTTATTTGTTAGTTACAGGCAGTCACATTGCTCAGGTATGGTTTGCCTTTCATGTTGATTTTTTCCAATCTTCATCTTGTCCTTTCAAGCCCATGTCTGAAAATGAGTTGCAAGAAGATATATCCCATGACCTGCGGACTGCCCAGACCAACTCTTGCCTTTCTAACAGACTGGAGTAACATTATCCTTTTTACAGCCAGCAGGGACCTCCTCAAGATCATCATCATGTTTCTTAGGCAGCAGCCTCACAATCACGTTGGCTGACTTTTTTCCATCACCTTCAGATGAATTCCATCTGACCCTATAAATTCAAATACATCCAGCTTCTCAGAGAATCATAGAATCAGTCAGGGTTGGAAGGCACCACAAGGATCACCTAGTTCCAACCCCCCTGCCATGGGCAGGGACACCTCACACTAGATCAAGCTGTCTAGAGTTTCATTCAGCCTGGCCTTAAACACCTCCAGGGATGGGGATTCCACCACCTCCATGGGCAACCCATTCCAGGGTCTCACCACCTTCATTCCTAGCATAAGCCCTTAAATAGTTGTTTCCCCACTGCTGGCCACCCGTTTACTTCCCATGCTGATTTTGACACGATGAACCTGTCCCTTTCCCAGGGTTTCATAGCAGTGTTACAATACACACTCCTGCTGAAACATTGTTTTCTTAACACTGAAGTTAAAATAAATGAACATTCCCTTGGATAAATTTTGCCAAGTGAGAGTCCCTCTGCCACTGTTTCACATTTTCCAGGTCTCCCTGTGGTACTCAGATTTTTAATTGTGGTTTTGGGGAGGGTTTGCCCTCCCTGTCCCTCAGTCATACTTGTAGGATGCAAGTTAGACATGTTTATGTTGAAACTTTGATAGGAGTTCTAAGAGCCCAATTATTCCCTGTCAAATTCTAATAAATCTTATATAGCTTGCATAGGCTTCAAGAGATTGCAGATTAGTGTTGTTATTATGGTGATCATTTCTTTTTTACCTCAGCAGTTCACCAAATAATTTTAGTACTTCATTGTTTTTCTAGTGTAAAGGGAAAATAACTGAAGGTGGGGGTCAATGAGCAGATCCTGGTTGTTTACAAACTTAAAACATCCCATTCCTCCCTCCATGGTGTAAACTGTGAGAAAGGACTGCTCTGCAGAACTGCTCTTCCCATTATCAACTTCCTGACCAGTGCTCAGCTCCAAGCCCTCTAAGTTGTTCTTGAGATCAGTTTCACAGCGGATTTTGCACTTCTGTCTCTCAGGTTTCGTGATCTTTCTACCATTGTATTTTACAGACCAGTCCAAAGCTTCAGCACATACATTGCACATGTGCCTGTTTCATTCACAGACTCATGCTGGAGTTTAGGCTAGTGGCTGCTATCACTTAAGCCATGTGGTTTCAGAACTGTCTTCTTATAACCCTTCTAGTAAAGGAGTGGCACTTCTATTTAGCCCATCATATTACATGACTGGAACTCATTATATGGTGCTCTCTGCTTTGTTTTAGCCCATGAAAGAATGCATTTGCTACACGGTGCCCCAGGCAGTTCATCAGCAATAGGGCTCAAGCCCATCATGACAGACATGAGAGTCATGGAATAATCATTATATTAAAGTTAGACTCCGTGCATATCCTTATCCATCCTAGTGATAGCTCTCCTGGCTCCATGAGTAAAATAGAAAGTGCTTCCTGCAAAGCAATGAAGCCATTAGTGGGTAATTAATGCAAGCCTTGAATGCTAAAGCAGTACAAGTAATTGAAGTTTGGCCACAAGAGAGGGGAGAAATCTCATGTTATCAATTTGACCTGACTCAAAGCTTTATCCAGCAAAAGGTCCAATGTGATGTAAAAGAAAGTTCTAGCCTGGAGGAAATGGCCACTTGTGTTTGGGTCTGTGCCTATGAATTCTCAGGCAGAAGAAGACTCCTTATCCCTTCCCAATCCAGCATATTGGGAGCCTAGGATCCTCACTGTTGTGGACAGCAGTACAACGAATATACAATAGAGCTGTTTTTCAGTGTAGATTTTCACAGAATCCCAGCATGGTGGGATTGAAAGGGACCTCTGGCGATCATCTAGTTCAGTTCCTCTTGCTAAAACAGAGCCACCCACTTCAGGTTGCCCAGGATTGCAATGTCCAAGTGGGTTTGGAATCTCTCCAGGGAAGGAGACTCCACAACCTATCTGGGCAGCCTGCTCCAGAGCTCTGGCACCCTCACAAAGTTTTTCCTTATGTTTAGGTAGAACTTAATGGATTCCAGTTTGTGTCTGTTGGTCCTTGTTTTGTCATTTCCTTGCAGTACTCTTGGTCGCAACAAAAAGTTCTCTGCTGTCTGACAATGAGATGATCCACAACTCTTCATTCTATGCACCTTATAAAAACAGGACACCAATTTCAAGGGATAAGACCTGGCTTAAAACTAAGGTTTTACCTAAACAGGGTGTTTTTAAGTCAAATCAAAGAGTGTCAAAAGAAAGGTAGGATTACATCTAGAAAAGCAAGATTCTAATGCAAGGAGCTAGAAGACTATCTGCCATTCGAGGTGAGAAGACTCAGAGCTCTCCAGAGTCCACCAAGGCAGAGAAAGCAAATGTTACGCCACAGCTTTCCAGCTGAGGGTAAAAAGGGATAAAACTTCAAATGAGAATAAACTCACAGTCTTTTGTTCTGAAATAAATTCAGGAGCTCTTTAGGAATCAGGAGTGGATTACTCCTGGTTTAACTGAAAACGTTTTGCTTGATGCTCTTAATAGTTGCAGCAGAACACAAACATCTGAGTGCAGTTCCTCACTGATCCAAGCCCTTCGTTACCCCAGCTGCAAAATACCTCTTTCACAAGGAAGTCAGAAAGTCAGCATGAAATAACTTTTTGTGCTGACAAACACCCTTGCAGTGAGCTATCACCTAGACTCAGGACTAGCCAGTGCCCTTTGCTTCCAATTTTCACACCCACCAAAGACTTATCCTCGCTTAAGCAAAACAAGTCACTAAGGTGACAATAGAAGATAAATGTCTAATGCAGGAACACCAGAAGAAAAGTTTGAATGCAATTGCAAGTACAACCATAGGTCCATTCCAGAGTGGGGATAATTAGCCCTTTAATTAAAGTTATCTTGCTGCTAGACAAGAGCAATGCTCAGCAACACCTGGCCTGGAATGTTCCCATCTCTGCAGGCAGCAGATGGAGCACACAGACACCATCCACCTCCCTCCTACTAGGTCCACAGTTGCCTGTGCCAGTAATTAATGTTTGGGACAATGTCTGAATTACCGTGAACACCACAAGACATCTCCATATCTGGTTCACCTCAGTAGGTAAAGATGGACTTCTTTTTGCTGATTTTCCCCCTTGTCCTTTCTCTTCTTTTTGCCATCCTCATCTCACCCTCCTCATCTCATTCCCACCCAGGACAGCACAGAAATAAACTCTGGTTTTGCAGCAACTTGCATGCAAGTATTTCTTTGGGACTTCAGCAGGGTTTTGATGAAACAAATTCTTTCAGGTGACAGCCAGAACAGGTCTAAAACTGTTAGCCTCCTTGTTAGCTGCTTTTCTGAGCCCTTTTTCGTGCCTCAGCTGGACATTAACTCAGATGTTGACCCATTGGGAGCTTTTACAAATCCCTCCCAAAGTCATCACAACGTAAGGACAGAAGAGGGGCAGGGTAGAAGTTTTGTGACCTTAAAACATGGCTGAAAACACAACTAAAAAAAAGACAAACACCAAACTTAGTAATATATTCCATAGAATAGAAAAGTTGGATAAGATAAGGCCTACATTGAGACATGAGAATTGGTTCAATAATGATAGACTCATTAATACACTCACAAATAAGCTTGCCAGATTTCTGGGGTGACATTAACCTCAACATGCAACTACTCACATGAAAAATCAGCATGAGAAAACAAAGCAGGATGTTGCCTCCATTGCAGTCCACATTCTTTGCATGAAAATTCAGACCAGAATTTAGTCATTATTATTGTCATGTTAGGAAAGCTTCTCTCATCCCATGAACAATATAGATTTGGAGACTATTAATACAAAACAAAAGGTGAGCTGCTATGGTTTCCAGAGGAAAATAAGTGACAAAAAATATCTTTGCCAAAAAGAAAAGAAAAAATGCACTTTAATAAATTAGAATTGTTTTTACTAAAGAGAAAAGTGAGGATAAACTTGGTTGTTCACAAGGACTGTTTTGCTTGGACTGTCAAATACTTTTAAGCCATGAGAGTATCATTGATGCAAGAGCATCATGGCAGTGAAATGATCTGTGCTGAGTCACATGCATAATTAAAAGGGAGGATAAGACAGTTAAGGTAAAAGTAGAGAAGGGATCTGTTGAGATTATCACAAAGAGGAGAAAGTGAGATTTAATGGTTTATTGCATCTAGAGGAGAATTTCAGGTGTAAGGCAGTGCAGAGAGATACTGAAGCAAGGAATTAGGGTAACTCAGCACTAAATTAGGCTCTAATTTCTGAGAGACCGCAAAAGAAATAGCACAGGAGCAATCTACAACAGCCCTAACAGGAGCAGCATTTAGATCTCAGCAAAGCTGTTTGATTGAGAAGTACAGTTTGTGTCTCTGCATAGAAATGGTAAAATAATTGGGTGTTTGGTCATTCTAAATTGGCAAAATAATTTGGTGTGTGTTTGTTTTCAGTTGGTAAAATATTTGGGTGTTTGTTTTCAGTTGGTACAATATTTGGGTGTTTGTTTGTTTTCAGTTGGTAAAATATTTGGGTGTTTGTTTTCAATTGGTAAAATATTTGGGTGTTTGTTTGTTTTCAGTTGGTAAAATATTTGGGTGTTTGTTTGTTTTCAATTGGTAAAATATTTGGGTGTTTGTTTGTTTTCAGTTGGTAAAATATTTGGGTGTTTGTTTGTTTTCAGTTGGTAAAATATTTGGGTGTTTGTTTGTTTTCAATTGGTAAAATATTTGGGTGTTTGTTTGTTTTAGATAAAAGATGAAGACAGAAAAAAGCCCACTGGGTGAGAAAGGTTCATTTAGGTGATGCTCTCCTTTACCTGGCAACTCAGCTCCTTTCCGCTTTGCTCAGAGCAAAGTGATTTGTAGGCAGCCCTGAAGATTGGTGATGTAGGCAAATTGAGCAGCTGGAGGAATAACAGACCTCATCTGCATATGCAAAGTGGAACTTGAGCTGACTCTTAGTAAAGTCTGACTTGAGATGTATGTTCAATTAAATTTAAGGCAATACCTAAAGAGAATCCTAAAGTCATGTCTCCACGTGAACATAAGCAATCTGTCAAATTCTGTTCTACCTACACCAACAAGATGGCACTGGAGCATTCCCCACCCTCTCACAGGAGGCTGGAACTGTTTATAGTATCCCATCCTCTTACCTGCAGCTAATCCTCATATTAAATTGAATTTACTTATTTGTTACTGGGGTAGAAAAGATGCATTTTAGGCAACATGTGCACAAAAAAAACCCTGCTAATATTTGCATCCTAAAGGCCATAAGTCCCAATATTTTGAACTCTGCAATCACCTTGGCATCAGCAAATACAGCATATTTGTGGTCAGAAACTACTCTTTAAGATTAAAAAAAAAGCTTTTAAAGAGTTGGCCAAAGGCAGCTTTATCCATAATTAGAGACCTCAAAGGCTAAATCATTCTTCCAAATGTTGTTGATAGTTTCCTTGAACTATGATGCCTGGCAGTAGTGCATGACCTTCATACTAAGCACTGTTTCTCAGGACACAAAAGGAGAGGTAGATCTGTTCTCTACAAGCATAGTGTCCAAATGCCTGTTGTGCTTCTGGAAAGTCAAGAAGAAAAAGGTGAGAGTGATGACTACACAATGAGACCATGGGGAACAGGTGAGAAGCTGGCTCTGACTGACAATAGCACACAGCTCCTTAAAAAAGGCTTTGCTCAAACACTGTCATCACTGCCACAGGGCAGGACCTCACAACCTCCAACTGAAAAAAAAGATGATGTGTAAGAAGAAAACATCTCAATGGCTGAACACAGTTGCTCAAAAAGCAGTAGAGGACCACAAGCAGAAGGAAAGATGCCCTAATTGTAAAGAAGTTACAACAGCTCCACCACCAGTTCAGGCTCCATCTCCTCCAGTCCTAGTCTCCTTGCAGTGGTTTATAAGAACCACATGGAAAAAACACCACAGCAGAAAAGGAGATAGAGCACATGGGATCACACATAGAGGTCAATCATAGAATCAGTCAGGGTTGGAAGGGACCACGAGGATCATCTAGTTGCAATCCCTCTGCCATGGGCAGGGAGACCCTACCCTAGAGCAGGCTGGCCAGAGCCCCACCCAGCCTGAGGCAAATGGGAAAACAGATCTTACCTCCTGCCTTCTAAGGCGAGGGAAGGAGCTCTGTCCAGCTGCCAGGAAGCTTTACTTAGACAACCTAGTACAACATGACTGAGACAAGATGCTGTGTGCAAAACAAATACTTCAATTTCCAAAGGTCCATACTTAAATGACTACAGATCCAGAAGACATTTTCCAGCTCTCCAACCCATCTACAATAAAGCCTTCAGTCTGAAAAATGCTTGAAAACAGGGGAGATGGGGGCAATACAAACCAAACAGCCTCGCTTTAGCAAAAGGTCACTTGAAGACACCAAGAGCATGTTTGCTCCTCTCCTTGCAGGTGGAACAGAAAGCTCCTCCCTCCGTGTGCCATGTCCTGCTTCAGCTGCAAGGGCTCTTTGTTTCCCGCAGCAGGACCCAGCAGCCCAGAGAGACATCCTGCCCATAGCATCCACAATCTGGGCACAATTAGGAACACAAATTGACCATTACCTCCTTTATTAATCTCTTCCAATTTTTCTGCTGTGGAAACACCTAATTCCTCGCTTTGGCTACTGGCCTCTAACATAACAAGTTGCATGGGACTTGTCTCATCAAAATATCATCATGTCTAAATAGAGGATCTGTCTTAACCACAGTGAAAATGAGTAATGATCACAATTATGGGCTGTATAACAGTCCAATAAAGTCTAATTAAAATGATCCACATCCCATCTGCCAACGGCACATAAGCATCACCAGGCATGGGGGGGTGGGCAGGGGAAGCAAGTAAATAACACTGTCTCCATTTTTTAAATAGCAAATATTTCACAGTGGAAAAGCTATTCATGTTTTATAACCAGCTCCAGACTCTGCTGCCAGTGAACTTCTGCTATGATCAGACTTCACATCCTTGACTTAGGGAAAGTTTTGAGGGGTGATCCCTGGAAGAAAATCTTAAGGAGCTTCCTCAAAGAGCCTGGGCAATTTGAGTCCACATATTCAAGATGAGTTAAGAGCTGAGTGTTCTGGGGTTCAGTGACTTTTAGTGATGTAAATATGTTGGTACCAAAAGAAGAAAAGTTTTCTGGGGCATCACTCCCTTGGTTGCTCTTTTCTCAAGACAGCATCCAAATAAAAATATCACCACAAGGTCTCACTTGCCATACCTGGGACATCTCCAAACTTGGACAATTCTTGGGCTTTCTAAGGCTAGCAACAAACACAATTCAAGTAACTTTCTAACACTTCTCCTCTGACCTGCTCTCATTTTTGAGATAGTGAAGCTAATAACCTGCTTTCTGCTAATGTTGAACACGAGGTTATCAATGAGTTGCCAAGAAGCACTACAGTGTCATCACACTCTGCCTGAAAAAAAAACACTTGGAGCAACACGATGTTCCCCTCCTCTCACTGACCATTTAAGGGAACCAAAAACATCAAAGGAGAACTGTCTGCATTTAGCCTACATCTGAGGCCAAGCTACAGCTGCTGCTCTATCACCCAATGCCTCATCCCAAGCAGAGAGGGGGTGTCACAAAGAGAAGCACTGTGAGTTGAAATGCAAACAGATGTAATGAAACAGCCAAGCTAACACCAGTGACAATATGAAGTACAAAAAGTGATACTCAGCCCAGCGAAAGTGCAGAAGTCACACTGAACATGAATGACATCCTTGGGAGCAGGAGGATGAAGACTTGTCCAAGCAAAAGGCACCTCTCTCCTTAGCAGACTTCCCCCTTTGTACCAAACCTGATGGTTCTGGCCTGGGATACACCTGTGATCAACTCAGCTCAGCTGTCCTGGCTGACTCCAAATTCCTAACACTTTGCAGCCCACAGTTGGCCAAAGATTCTGTCCCAGCACAACCAGAACAACAAGGTAAAAAGGATAAGGAAAAAAGGTGCTGAGGTCTTGCTTAAAGGAAAACTTAGTGATGGGAACTAGAATATGTTTTCCTTGCTTAAAGGTGTCATGAAGTGCACTGCAAAACCACAGTTGGAAAGAAACTAAGATAAAAGCAAAGACAAAGCAAGTTGAAGAGCAAGACGAGGGCACACATCAGCGTGCTGGAGCTGGCTTTACAAGAGCTAAAGACTGCACCCAAGGCAGCAGTCAGGGTCTGAACAGTTTTCTGTATTGAAATGAAGTAAAGCTGGAAACAACCCCTCCTAAGCTCCAGGCAGCAAAAGCTCATACTGAGTTTCAGCATGTTCATCTAGCCGTAGCCTGAGCTTTGTTACAAGAAACCATCCATGATGTCAGAGGGAGAGATCAACTTTGGATCCAACATCTGTCTGGAAGCCACCCAAGAGAAGACCCAGGGATGAGCACATGTGCACTACTTGAACAAAGGTACTCCCCAGTGTGAAGAGCTAGGTTCACCTAATGTTTGGTTAGATTGGCTTTGTGTTCTCCAGCTGACAGATTGGGAAAGGATGAAAACTTCATCATTTCCCCATAATGCAGCTTGTCTTTATGATTGGCTCTCCAGTGCTCTGACCCTTCAGGAGAGATGGTTCCTGATGGTTTCAACTACATCTTTGCCCTGTTGCTGATAACCACCAAGCATTTCTCACTTGAAGTTAATCCAAGCATAATCCAAGCATTTCTCACTTGAAGTTAAACCAGTCTGAGCAGTATTCTGTACAGTTACAAAAGCAGAGTAAAGGAATGGATGTGATCTTCTCTCCCGGTGTAGAAGCTGTGAGACCATTTCTCATATTTTAGTGGGAACTCAGCCTGCATCCCACCCTTTGGAAGGAGAAATACTCTTCATTACTCATAACATTTCTTTAAACATATCTTGCTACCTCAGCCTCTTAGCACCTAATTTTTGAATTGCATCCTTGAGAAGCTCCTTGACTCTGCATCTCCCAGACTTTGTCTCTCTTGAGGGGCCCATGCACCTTCCCCATCCTCCCTTCCTCCTTTACATCAACAAAATTATATTCTACCTGCCAAGTCCCAAGAATGTTACCTCTTGAAATTTTATCTCATAATCATTTTTTATATACAAATTTGTGAACATTTCTATGCCAAGGCAGCAAACACATCCAAAAATGTAAGTTTCCAGAACAGGAAAGGCCCCACAATGAGAATTAATTCTCTTCTAGCAGAATACACCTGCAGTGGTCTCTATTTTTTACATTTTTAATGATTAGTCTCCATCCTCCTGCAAAATGATTGTGACAGTTTCATTTGCAGCTGCCCTTGTACTGAAGACTTTTAAACACACAATCACAGAATCATTCATGTTGAAAAAGACCTCTAAGATCATCAAGTCCAACCATCACTACCATGACCACTAAACCATGTCCCAAAGTGCTACACAGGCACAATTTAAGAACTCACTGTCTGGTTTAATCTCTCACTATTTAATCCTTCACTGTTTATTTATGAACAGGATGCAGACCATTCTCAAACCGCTGTGCCCAGCTAAAGTAGTGCAATTTTGCCAGTAAAAGAAGCAGAGGTTCATAGAATCACAGAACCTTAGAGGTTGGAAGGGGCCTCCAGAGATGAGTCCAACATTCCTGCCAAGGCAGGACCATGCAGGGTAGTTCAAACAGGAATGCATCCAGGTGAGTTTTGAAAGTCTCCAGAGAAGGAGACTCCCCAACCTCCCTAGGCAGCCTGCTCCAGGGCTCTGTCACCCTCACTGTAAAGAAGTTTCTCCTCATGTTGAGGTGAAATCTTCTGTGGTCCAGTTTTTAGCTGCTGCTCCTTGTCTTATTGCTGTGGACCACTGAGAAGAGATTGACTCCATCCCTTGACACCCACCCCTCAGATATTTGTACACATTGATCGGATCTCTCAGTCTTCTCCAGGCTAAACAGCCCCAGGTTTCTCAGTCTTTCTTTGTAAGGGAGATGCTCAATTCCCCCAGCTATCCTCATGGCTCTCTGCTGGACTTATTACAGCAGGCCCCTGTCTCTCCTGAACTGCGGACCCCAAAAGTGGACACAGTATTCCAGGTGTGGTCTTAGCAGGGCAACTTCAGTTTGACTGTGGCTGCACAATTCACCTCAGACTTTTGACTGAAGAAGAAAAAGCTCAAGAATGCAGAGGCACAACATCTCTAGCATAAGTGCTATGATAAAAATGAAACAGGGAAAATTCGTATCATACACATCACCTCTGGGAAACAGCAATGCAGGAGTTATTAACCATTCTGTCAAAGGCTCTGCAGACTCCTTTTCTCTCCTGTTCGGCTTTGTTAGCAATAAAGGCAGGTTGCTAATATTTGTCACTTTCAGATTCATAATTTCCTACTCTAAAAGCAGCAAAGATACAATATGCTTTCATAAAAGACTAAGAAGTTGTCCAATTTTCCTGAGCTGCAGGAGGACTGAAACCCTGTGCTATGGCACAGCTCCCTTCATGCATTATAGATATGGTGGGTTTACAAATCAAAGCAACACTTCCCACCTCTCCCACTGCCTGGCATCATTGGATGATGCTGTAGGAGATGCAGCAGCTTTTGAGATTGACAGACACCTTTTATGATGGCAAAAAGACCCATGAGAGCCTGGTTGAGGAACTATGAATCATTGGGTTGGAAGGGACCTTTAGGAGAGCCCTGCAAAGGGACCTGAACAGGCTGGGTGGGTGGGCAGGGGCCAATGGGATGAGACTGAACAAGGCCAAGTGCAGGGTTCTACACCTTGGCCACAACAACCCCAAGCAGCACTACAGGCTAGGGACAGAGTGGCTGAGAGCAGCCAGGCAGAGAGGGACCTGGGGCTGCTTGGAGAAAGGAGGTGAATATGAGGCAGCAGTGTGCCCAGGTGGGCAGGAAAGCCAATGGCATCCTGGCCTGGATCAGCAACAGTGTGGCCAGTAGGACAAGGGAGATGATTCTGCCCCTGTGCTCAGCACTGGTCAGGCCACACCTTGAGTATTGTGTCCAGTTCTGGGCTCCTCAAGAGAGATGTTGAGATACTGGAACGTGTCCAGAGAAGGGTGGCAAAGCTGGTGAGGGGCCTGGAGCACAGCCCTGTGAGGAGAGGCTGAGGGAGCTGGAGGTGTGCACCCTGGAGAAGAGGAGGCTCAGGGCAGACCTCATTGCTGTCTACAACTACCTGAAGGGAGGCTATAGCCAAGTGGAGGTTGGTCTCTTCTCTCAGGCAACCAGCAATAGTACAAAGGGACACAACCTCAAGTTGTGCCAGAGGAGATCTAGGCTGGATGTTAGGAGGAAGTTGTTGCCAGAGAGAGTGATTGGCATTGGAATGGGCTGCCCAGGGAGGTGGTGGAGTCGCTGTCCCTGGAGATGTTCAAGCAAAGCCTGGGTGAGGCACTTAGTGCCATGGTCTAGCTCAGGGGTCCTCAAACTACGGCCCACAGGCTGGATGCGGCCCCTCAATCCAGTCCTCCGGTATTTACAGACCCCTCCCCCACACCAGGGGTTGGAGGGGAAGGCAAGCAGCCACGTCCTGCCACTAAATCTGCTCGCCAGCCTCCACAGCCCCCAGCACCCGCTGGGACAGGGCTGGAACTCAACTATGGTCCAGCCCCCAACAGTGTCTGAGGGACAGTGAACTGGCCCCCTGTTTAAGAAGTTTGAGGACTCTAGTTGATTGGACAGGGCTGGGTGCTAGGTTGGACTGGATGATCTTGGAGGTTTCTTCCAACCTGCTTGATTCTATGATCTAGTCCAGTTTCCCTATAACCACAGTAATTAGGGCAAGGACTTGAGCTTCTTGTCCAAGAATCACTTCCAGTATTTGAGTAGTCAAAAATAGTACAGTAGATCACTGGGATCCTTGGTTTTACTGCTGATTCTGAGTAACCAACCAGAGAAACAGGTGAATTTGAGAAACACACTTGGCATAAACACCCATATGGGGAGGTCATAGAGGATTTTGCTGAAGCCACAGCATCCTATCTTCAAAGCAAGTTCTTCCACTCATTTTCATGTCTTACAGATGAACACCACATCTTTGGATCCTCCCCACTATAACAAGCTCTAACTAGGATTTGGTAAGTCTGTTCAGTTGGCTTGCTCTTAGGGATTCTCTGGGGTCTAATAAGGTGATGTATCACTAAGACAGGTGTTTTCTGTCAACAGAATCCTCACCACTGGCCATTCTACTTTAATGAAATTGTAGAAAATGAATCTATTTCAGGCCTACAGGCACACAGCTTAGAACCAGCTAAAGAAGCATTGTCACTTTGCCTGCCTGCAAACAAGCACCTGCATTCTTCAGTTCTCCAAGTGAAATCTTGCCTCTGCAGGTTCTCTGAAGCCAGCTTTGCCTGCCACAGTGGAGCAGAGAGCAGCATTTCACTTTTTTTCCAAGCGTTATATAGACACAGAGCACAGCTCTTCACTCTGCAGTTAACTTCTATTGGCTTAAGAAAGGTTTACTGAAATTCTTCTAGGGAAATTAGAGCCCACAGACACAGAGCTTGCATATCCATATCCATGCCAAGCCTCATCACATCCAGCAAAAGAGCTCCCATTTGAAAATTAAAGACAGGTTCCAAAAGCTCTCTCTTCCTGAAGCATGGATTTTGCTATGTAGCTCATTTTGCAAGACTCAGATTTTACTCTCTATATCTTCCTTTTCCCAGTACCTTGAAAATGTCCATTGACAACATTTTTTTTAATGCCTCTTTTCACTTCAAATTGAATCTTATTCCCTGTTCTCTTCCCTCTCCCCCAAAATCTTCAGATGACCTCCAAAACTATACCTCATACACTGGAGAAACAGAAAATAACTCCAGATCTTCAATCTGCTCAGTCTAAATATTTCATCAGGACTAAGTTCACTTAACTGGGTCCAACCAAAGACAACAAACCCAAGCAAAAGGCACTCATATAGAATGGGCCTCATGCCAGAGATGTGTAAAGGGAGGGAAGGAGGAAGAGGCTGCATTTGCAAAACAAACCACTCCATTTCTCACAAAGCATGAAGGTCCTCACATCACTGCATAAAGAGGACAATATGTTATTTATCCCTCTATGACCAAAACTATCTGGGAGATACTAATGTCAGAAAGTGAGTGGAAAGGCTGAGCAGGTAGGGAGAAGCGAGGGTTATTAAAGCAAATGAGATTCAATACTAACCTAGCTCACTGCTATAGATCCTGAATCCAATATCCTACATGAGACAGGTAATGATATAGTCAGTGGGAGGTCTTTCCAAAGGGAGGGAAAAAATGCAGCTATATTTGTATTTTATTCTTTTTTTGTTTTAATCCCTTTCTATCTTGAACCTTTGCAGAAGGGAGGGGAAGTTGGTCTCGTTTCTACTTTTTCCCTGCTTAGAAAACAGAAAAACAATTTCATTGCATGCACATAGGAGAGACCAAAGCCAGAAATTCACAAGAAAGTGGCATTCAATCAGGAATCTGAGAATCAGGCCAGGAGGAGTTGGAGATGAAGTGTGCTGGGTTGGGGAGGCTTCAGAATTAATTTGCTGAAGCTCAGCATTCAAATGAAAAGGGCCAACTGCCCAGCTTCTGTAAATGAAACCAAAATAAGTGAAGTCAAGCTAATTCCACTGATTTAACCCCAAATCGCCTAGCTTATTCCTGGCCCGTTCACAAGCAGCATTACTGAGTACATCCACTCTGAGCACATACCTCTAGGGCATTTTGTAAGAATCCCAGTAGCAGACAGCTGATGGTCCTCAGGGGAATGGAGCAAAGCTGGAGATGGGTAGGTTCAGACTGCACGTGAGAAGGAAGTTCTTCAGCATGAGAGCCATTTTTCTCTCTCCTGTAAGACAGAGCACAAGAGGTTTTTTTTTCTCTTGGACTTCTTTTAGCAGAGAACTGAGCTGTAGATTAAGATTTGGCTGTTCAGTCTGGAGAAGAGGAGGCTCCCAGGTGACTTCCTTGTGGCCTTTCAGTATCTGAAGGAGGCCTACAAAAAAGCTGGGGAGGGACTTTTCAGGATATCAGGTAGTGACAGGACTAGGGGGAATGGAGCAAAGCTGGAGGTGGAGAGATTGAGACTGGACGTGAGGAGGAAGTTGTTGAGCATGAGAGTGGTGAGAGCCCGGAAGGGGTTTTCCAGGGAGGTGGTTGAGGCCCCATGGCTGGAGGTGTTTAAGGCTGTGGTCAGCCTGCTCTAGGGTAGGGTGTCCCTGGGCATGTCAGAGAGGTTGGAACTAGGTGATCCTTGTGGTCCCTTCCAACCCTGACTGATTCTATGATTCTAATGAGAAGGGCTAATATCATATTGGAGATTTTTAATGACCCTTAAATCAAGGTCTTTCCCATGCAGTCCCTCAAGGACAGCTTCCATAGTGCTCTTTGTGCTTAAAGCAAAGGAGAAGTCTGACTTCACAGCTCTGATCACCAGGGCTCAGCGGCAGAAAAACCTCAGCCACCTTGTAGTATGGCTGCAGTAGTACAGCAAATAGTAACATATGGTGTAAATTACGTGGCTATTTCCTTGATATACCCAGGCTGGCTAATGTTGTGAACTGATACAAGAACAAATCAGGTCCATTTAAATCCTAGTGTGTCTGTAACAGATAGACAGCAGCTCACAGAAGCCAACAGAAATCTTCTGAGCACCAAAAATCCAGCAAACAAGTGGGGGTTACTAAACAAGTGAAGGTTATCTTCCTTACCAACCCAAATGCAAAGCTTATGTAAGATAAAGCACATTTACCTCTGAAACAAATGACTCTTTCATAGAAGCATTCCAGGGATAGGCAGTAAGATTTCTGTAAACTAAACTAAATGTTTTCCTCTGTCCTGCAGACAAGGGGTAAATACTCTGAAGGTCTTTTTAAGGTTAGATTTCAGCTTTAGACTTCAAGACAAATAGAATCTCTCCAGCCAGCATAAGTAAGAGGAGCTCCTAAATCTTTTCAAAGAGAAAAAAAGCAAGCCAAAAAGTGCCAGGCTACCTTTGCTGGCTTTTACAAGAAGCTGAGGATTTTCCACCTGCCTCTCTCTATCTTCTCCCCAGCCTCACAGAAAGCCTGACACTGTGGTTGGCTCTGGAGCCCCCCAACTAAATTGTTGCAGTAGTAGTTTAAAACTACTGATGAGCTTGAACTTGCAGGAATTCTGGAATACTCAGAGAAGGAATGAGCAGCCTGGCTTTGCTATGAGGGATTGGAGCTTTGGGGATCATAGAATCGACCAGATTGGGAGAGACCTCCAAAATCACCCAGTCCAACTTATCATCCAGCTATGTCACTCCCTCTTGTGAGCTGCCTGAAAGGATCATTTAATTCATTACAGGAGTTATTGCTCGATGCGGCCATCTCAGTAAATGAACTAAAGCAATGATTCCACAACTTATTTGCAGGATGTGTGAATATTTAAGTCTCACAACTCTCTTAGGAGCTAAGTCTGACAACACAACAGATAAATTACTTATTTTGTTAAAACCCAGTAAGCTAACCTATTGTAAAGCCTGTCCATATCACATGGCCTGTAGCCAGATGTCATCTGAGACCCCCCTCACATGGCAATATCATGGGTTGTTATTTAACATAGAATCATAGAATAGTTTAGGTTGGAAGGGACCTCAAGGATCATCCAGCTCCAACCCCCTGCCATAGGCAGGGACACCTCCCACTAGAGCAGGCCTGCTTACATATTTAATGTTTCTATTAATGCTGCCTGCTTACATCTTGTGTTCCCCAAAAGCTGCATTAGGATTGATATTGCAGTGGGTTATATCAGCACGAACACGTCTGTGCAATGTCACAGCAATACTAAGAGCACTTTGAACGCTGGCTGCTGTTTTATGGGAATTCACAGACCCTGTTGTGTGTAGAGTATAAATATTTATACATGCCATGCGTTTGTGTGTAGGTACACAGGACCAGCCGGACCCAGTTAATCAGACAGTTTGAAAACTTCATTGCTTTCAGATGAGAAAAAATAAAATGATATTAACATATCAATGGCATGTACATGCTGAGAGAGTGATTACCCTTTACATCTTCAGGATATCCAAGCACCCAGACAGGCTCAGCTACATTAACATCCTATCTGAAATATTCTGTCTCAGTATCTCTCATTTCTGCCCTACTCTTTCTTCAGATTTTCTCCTCTCTTATCTGCCTTTCCTCTTTAGCCTTTTCCATCCGTCTCATTTCTCTTTCCATTTCCCTTCTTCATCCATCCTTCTCCCCTCCCTTTTGTCATTCATCACTCCGTTGTCCTTTTTTTTTTCCTTCTCCCTTTTTTTCACTCCCCCTCCCTCCCCAACCCCTCCTGTTCTGTTCTCCTCCTCCCACCCCCGTTCTGTTCTGCTTGAAGTTTCCACCTTGTGGGTGCGTACTGCTGACTTCACATTTGCTGTGGTGTGAACTTCACATCTGTGAATGGATGACAGGCAAGATTAATAACCCCTCGTTCCCCTTCTCCTTGACTGTGGGCCTATCTAATGAATAAATATAAAAATAAATAAAAACCCAGAGCTAGGGAAAAAAAAATCATCTAAATAGAGACCCAGAGCCTGGGAGAAAACAGCATTTTGCTGAACCTAGCCTTTAAAATAATAATAATAATAAAAAACCAACAACAAACCAACAACAACAAAAAAAGCCCCACAACCTCTAATGATCTGTAGTTTACATACTCTGCAGTTTCAGTGTTGGTTTTTTTTTCCTAAATACTTTATAGGGGGAAAAAAGAAAAGTTAAGAGGCAAAGGAATGAGTCCTTTCTCCTGAGCCAATTAAAGGAAGAACGATTTAAGGGCAATAATACAGAAGATGCAGGAAATATGTGGGATAGAAACACAGGAACCCCACAACAAGCAGAGCTGTCAGGTTGTGGTATCAGCATGAGAGCCCTGTCAGTAATAACCAGGTAGAAGTCATCCTGCAAAACTGAAATGGGAAAGCAAGGAAGGCATTTCTGACTAATTCCAGCTTTTCCGTGCAAGGAAAAACCTCTGCTGCTGGCTCCAGACCTGATGACACCATCCACAGCAGCTCCAGACCTGATGACACCATCCATAGTAGCACCTCCAAAGAAATGTTTCCTATCACAAATTAGGATCAACTACTTTGGGGCAAATTCCCCACCTTTAAGTTGATCATTTGATTAAAACCTAAGTTTTCATTGAAAGCAGAGATGCATCTGAGTAGGATGCATCTTCAGCATGGTTTGGTGAAGGAGGGCAGCTTTGCACCTGACTCATTCTCACTCTAGTCCCTCATCTTTCAGTCTTAAGAAGACTTTCACAACGTCTTTTATTATTGAGGGAAGAGGAGACCCATCAGTTGCTAGCTATAAGAGGAGCTATGTCACCCAGCACGTACAACAAACCAATGATGCACAAGAGAAACAAGCAAATCAGAACTCATCTCCACTTTCTGCTTTTGGGCAAAATTGTCAGTGGCTTTGCTGGGCCCTTTGCACAAATGGGAAGCAGAGGAGTAACTCCAATGCCCTTTCACATGTTTACTGCATTTTTGTCGAATACTAGAAACCTGTCAGAGAGAAAGCATCCCTTATCTTTCACCACCTACTGTTCCCAGCCCCAATGAAGACCACTGGAGTCTCCATGTGAGCATCCTTTGACCATATTTTAGTCCAAGTGGTTTTCCTAGAGCTGTAGTGGAAGGAGATCAGAAGTAGGAACCATGATGTTTATATGTGGCCTCAAGAAACATAATGCCA
Source organism: Tricholaema leucomelas (assembly GCA_013400475.1). Lineage (NCBI taxonomy): Eukaryota > Metazoa > Chordata > Aves > Piciformes > Lybiidae > Tricholaema lacrymosa > Tricholaema leucomelas. The sequence continues at coordinate 539,351 of WAAF01019757.1, forward strand.
CAGTAAGAAAATCCAAACACAGCTCATTTAACCTCTATGACTTTGCCAGTCCTGGCCAGATTTGCTGCTCTATAGAAAGAACATCCCCTACATTTTCATCCAGCTGGGACAGAGATATCCCAATCACCCAGTCAGGGCTGCCCTCTGCTACCACCCCTGGAACTGACAACAGCTGAATGGGATGTGAATTTATGTGGACTCAAAAACAAGATGACTGCTGCAGTGGGGACAGCTTAAATGCACCATTTCTGATGTCCCTTTGTCCCTAAGTGCCTGACTACTCTGCTGGGGTCTATGGACAGGACCATGACAGACATTCTACATTCACACAGCATTTCTTCCCGACTCAAAAAGAAATCAGTTCCTCAGAAAACACTGAGATCTATCTCTACATGACCTCCCACCATTGCCCTACCTGATCTCTGCTGAGCCTCAGCAGCAGCCTCTCCCAAGCCTGGGAAGCAGCAGGTTTCACAAGGCAGCTGTTATTATTCAGAGGAGCATTTCCTTCTGCTGCTCCAGTTTGAACCTCCAACGATGCTGCTTCTGATGCTGCCCTGAGCAAAGCAAAAAGCAAGCAAGAGGATGAATTAACTCTGCTGCTCTTCAACGCCCTACATCCCCCCTATCCCACTGCTGCAGTTCAGGGTGGAGGAGACTTCTTACCTCCAGGAGCCCAATAAGATACAGAAGACATAATGGGTTTAAGCTGGAAGAGGGGAGATTTAGACTGGATGTTAGGAGGAAGTTCTTTACAGTGAGGGTGGTAAGACACTGGCACAGGTTGCCCAGGGAGGTTGTGGATGCTTCCTCCCTGGAGGTGTTTAAGGTCAGGCTGGATGAGGCCTTGGGCGAGCTGCTCTAGTGGGAGGTGTCCCTGCCTGTGGCAGGGGGTTGGAGCTGGATGATCCTTGAGGTCCCTTCCAACCTAAACCATTCTATGATTCTATGATTCTATGACATGAATGAATACATAACAGCAGGCAAATCCACAGTTCCTCCCATCTTCCCGAGAAACACCCAAAATTAAACAGGTCACCAAAGTGCTGGCCCCAAGAGCTTTGTCTGGGGACACCTGCACAGCAAAACCTGGTTGCTCTTTCTAGGGGGATCAATGCATCTACCTGAGGTATTGAAACAGAGATTAAAAAAAAAAACCCACAAACAACTTTTAAGCCTCCTTTTAAAAAGAGCATCTTAAAACAACCCAGAGATCTAACAGGTAGGAACTACTCTCCATTGTCTTGCTGGCTTAAGGGGGTCCACAGCTGTGTTTAACATCCGGCTTTTAAGAAATGAAAAGAAAGGAACACAAAGTACATCCCTGCTAACAGCAGTTGTTTCACTCCTGTGAATTGACCAGACCCATAAAATCATGTGGAAAAGCCTGCCAAAAAAAAAACAACTTAAGATAAATAAAATAGATATCCTGCCACCTTGTCACAAATACCTTTGCCACACATCGTCTGTGGTCAGATTTCAATGATTGCTGTTAATAAAGAATTGGGTTAATCTTACGTTTTGTTTTCTGCAGCCAAATTGCTGCTCTAAAGCAGTGCAGACTCCTGCCCGGTGCAGCCAACCTGACAATTCTTGCCCTGCATTCCAATTTTTAAAAGAAAGCAATTTTTTTCTCCCTGGAAATTTTGCAATATCCATGAATAATAAACTCCTCTAAAACGGTGGTGACCTTCAGGTTTTAAATTTGAAAAGAATTTGAAGATGGGAGAAATAAATGCAGTGTAAATAACCACTGGGTAATTCAATTTATTTTTAAACAGCATCAAAGTTCAGAAGAAAGGGAGTAACAAAGAATATCTCATACAGACATGCACAAAGGCTGTGCCTGTATAATTAGTTATCAAGCAGTAACCAAAGTCTCTTTTTTTATACACACAGATTGATTATTTCTGAGATTGCATCTCACCAATCTGAACTGGAAATGCTTTTTGTGCCTCGTTCAAACATGAAGCTGCCTTTGGTAACAAGGATTCCCAAATAGATATTTAATTTAGATTGAACAGAACACTTATGCCATGGTAAATAAATCAGTTTGTTAATGGAAGTCTTTTCATTGATGTTTAATGGCTATCATATCTATGGAACTGCTGCTAATCCAAAATAAATGTGTTTAATAATCAATGGATATTTGTTTATAATACAATAATTGTCTTATTAAATTAGAATTAAATGCCTATTAGGAAATGTTAACTTAAAGCTTTACTAGCACTTAAGAGTAAAATTAATAACTCTCTTACTCCTTGGGAAAAAAAAAAAAAGAACAAATTAATAGTCAAAATATTGTGATGTATTTTGTGAAGCTCCAGAAATGAGAACTTTGGATTGTTAAATACAAAAGGGAGATAAATGCTCCTAAGATTAAAATTTCTATGTTATAATTATTACATTTAGTGGGATTTCTTTTACTGGATTTTAATATTTGTACAGTTTATGGTTTTGGTTTTGTTTTAATCAAATCATTTCATGACTGAGAGGAGAAAAAGAGAGGGAGATCTTAGCATCCTTATTTCCCTAGTTGCAAAATAGCTGCATTTGGTTCGACAGATTCTCCTTTCCAAAAGCAATTCCGTACTATCGAAAATTCCTAAGTTCTTTCTCTCTCTCTTTTTTTTTTCTCTTTAAAAAGACAGAGCAAAACACAATAAAAAGGATAAAAAAGATAGAGGGGAAAAATCAGCTAACTCATTGGCTTTAATTGCAAACATATCCCTTCCCACCAGCACAACGCTTGCTCAAGATGCCAGGCGTAAATATATTAAGACATCCATCAGTTTCCCGTCCCCGCTGTCAGAAGTTGGAAGGTGTCTGTTATTCCCATCCAAAGGGCTGGGCTGAGCTGTGCTGGGCTTTCTGCTGTTTCTAGGACTGAAGAATTTATTTGCTTTGCTGGTGTCAGCCTTGCACCCACTGGGAAATATCAACAGCAGATGCAGGAGAACCACAAAACCGCGCAGCTTCGGCTGCCTGCAACCAGCAGCTGGGGACCAGAGTGCTGGTGAAGGGGTTCTGAGGCACTGTAGGGATGGAAAAGAGAGCGAAAGTGGTTTGAAAATCAAATAGTAAATGCTAGTGAGTCAGAAATGCATTGATGGTCTTAAAGTGAAGTCATTGAGGACGAACCTGAGTACCACTGAAGATGCCCTGGGCAGTGCAGAGCTGCCCCTGCTTCTTTCAGTAGGTTTGGCCATTTTGATATTTGTTTTATTACCAGGCTGCAGTGGGAAGAGAGGAGGGTGTAGGAGCAGTTCAATCCTATTTAAGGAGTAGCAATGTTTTACAAAGGAACTGCAAAGGTCTGAACAAAGTACCACCTCGTTTTCTTCTGGCTACCACTTAGGAAGCTGTAGCCTTGTCCACTTCTGACAATTATCTCTAATTAATGACCCAAAGCAGTCACAGACCTTCAAATTGTTCTTTTCCAAAAGGAAAGGTGTATTTTCAAGTCCTTTGGAGCAGCTATTTGAGTTATAAAAAGCGATAATGCCCACAACTAAGTGCCCAGTAAAAGATATAAATCCCCTGTTTCCTTGAGTTAGTAAATCGAACCGAAACAAGCAGCTTTTGGTCTTTCTTTTTGCTGTTTGTGATGACTTTTAGCACAGGATCCTCCTGGCAGGAATGTCGAGAGGAATTGCTGGTTGGAGTAATCTAGATTTAAAGCACACAAATCCATCTCACGCCTGTCTTGTCCAGGCAGAAGAGTACCAGCCAGTGAGCTACCCCTCGGTCTGACTGAAGGAGCAGGTCAAGAACACACAGCGAAGGGGTAAGTCACCAAACATGCAGCACATAACGAACGGAGGAGCACAGAGGAAAAAAAGCCTGCTCCAACCCTGTGCACATAGCAAGGGAATAAATGCTCTTCATGAATTATTCAGAACGGGATCAGCTCTACCATGGGCCAAATTTCTCTTCCACATGAGTAAAAGAGCAACTCCTCATGAAGTTCACAGCACTTTTAAGAGAGGTTTCCTGCAGTGCCCCTCACCTTCTCTCAGCCTGGTTTCTCTGGAAGCCTCTGGCAAGTGGTTCAGATTTCTAACAAAAATGTGAACTTCCATAAAGGAGGAAAGAACATTTTTAGTAACTGCTGTTGCACATCCCAGCTCAAAACTGGTTCATGAAGGTTTCAGAAAATATTTGCTTGTGTCAGTTAATTAATTAACCATATTCTGGGAGACCACCAGCTACCAGGGTCTCCTTCTCCTCTCTGTGTGTGAGCTGGAGAGTATAAATAGAGACGAATAGAAACTCCCTGTCACTCGCAGCTACATGTGTGCAGAGCTCTTACAGCCAGACTGCAGCAAGTCAGAATCACCTCGTCTGTGCAACACAATCATAATTAAACACTCAAGCCCTGTCATAACAGCAGTCAGGGCTGAAAAGATCTGACATCCTTAGCACCACTGAGCTTGGAAAAGAAGCACATTGCAGAGGAGAGTTTAACCCTGGGAGAGAAAGAAAGACAGAGAGAGGGAGAGAGAGGGAGAGAGAGGGAGAGAGAGGGAGAGAGAGGGAGAGAGAGGGAGAGAGAGGGAGAGAGAGGGAGAGAGAGGGAGAGAGAGGGAGAGAGAGGGGGAGAGAAAGAGAGAGAAAGAGAGAGAAAGAGAGAGAAAGAGAGAGAAAGAGAGAGAAAGAGA
>WAAF01019757.1:544210-556549 GCA_013400475.1 Tricholaema leucomelas
GAAGGAGGGAGAGAAAGGGGGAAGGAGGGAGAGAAAGGGGGAAGGAGGGAGAGAAAGGGAGAAGGAGGGAGAGAAAACAAGAGGGAGAGACAGAAGAAGGAGGGAGGGAGGGAGGGAAAGAAGAAGGAGGGAGGGAAAGAAAGAGTAGAATATCAGATTATTTAATTTCTTAATCGTTTCTATATAACTAAAACACTTGAGTTTTAACTGAAGAATTCTATTCTCCTCATTCACTGTGCTGGTTCAAACGTAACCAGCCAAGCTCATTTGATTACAAGGGAAGAGAAGCACTTCAAACCGTGTCTCATTGCCTTACCCAGGCAGGAGGGCCAGAGTTTGATATCTGCATACTGAGCTGAGTAGGTCTGAGAGGCTCCCCAATACGGCCAGGCTGTCCCTCAGAAGCATAATAGAGTCTTACACCATCTTTGTGATGCCAGCTGCCCTGGAGATTGAGAATTGGTATGGTACCCTGCTACAATCCTAAAACTACAAATAAGAAGTTCCAGGCTTAAAAAGGAAAAGTAAATACCTTCGACTGGCAACAATAAATCACAATTTACAATTACAACAGCTATAACATTTACCATTTGAAAGCGAATGTAAAAATTAAACTGAGTGAAAAATTAATAAACCCCATCATTTGGAGGGCTCCAAACAGCTCTTTTTTCACCCGTGAAGCCGGCCCAGCTCCAGTGGAAAGCCCCAGAGCTCCATCTTGTGGCTTTCTTTTTGTTGTTGTTGCTCTCAGGAAGGGAAAAGGATTAGAAATAAAAGTAATTCTCTTATTAAATCGCTCTAAAATGCAATTTCTTTTGCTGGCATCACACGTAGAAGCAAGGCAGAGTAGAAAAACAGCCAACAACCTATTTTTTTTTGTATTTTGCTGTGCAATGTCATCTCCCTTTTTTGCTCAAGGAAAAATTATCTGCTTTTTCCTAAGCCACAGCCCATTGCAAAACCATTGCCAGTGGTAGGATCGAAATTAAATAAAGCTGTGGTCTGGAAGAGAAAGTTGCTGGGCTGGAGAAGGGCACAGAGGCCACACAACTTCCAGTTGAAACCAGTCTGCATTTGTTCAGTGTGATTACTTCTCTCCCCACAAGCACCCTCCTTATTCCCTAAGAAAAGGGATCTCTGGGCTATACCTGCTGCATCCCAGGCCCTGGAGTTACTGTCTGCTTTGCCTGTGTACCATTTTCTGACCTCTGCAAGCAGGTTACTTGAGAATTTGTGAACCAAATGTTCTCACCTTGTACACAAGCTGCACCCATTGAAGAGATGTCTTCAGAGCTGCTGAAGCTCAAGGATGAATTTGTAGGTGCAAATAGAAAAGAATAACTTCCAAAAAAAGGCATTACAAAGGAATAAATAAAAATTAATAAGACCCAACTTGCCTATCTGGTGGAGAAATTCTTCTGTCTGGGTCAGGAAATGGGGCTGGTTCCGCACTGTCACAAGTGGCTCTGCTGCATTTGGAGGTGCAAGATTCTGTTTAGATTTTAGCCAGCCACAGCTCAAGCAGACAGATCTGCTCCTGGAGACTTCCATAGCAGGTTTTGGTTGATTGGTTGGTTTACTTTTCAATCCTGTACTGGTAATAGATAAATCCCAATTTAATTGTCTTGTTACTCTGAAACGGGATCTTCCTTAGGTGGCTACTACTGCTGCACAGGAAAACATTCTCAAAGCTCAGATCTCCACTCTGTGCTCACTCCAGCAAAGGGGTGTCCCTGACAATACGTTTGGGGGAGATTATGAATCTTTGCATCTCATTAATTCAAAATCCTGCCAGGAAAAAACAATAGTGAGCCCTTGTAGAAACATTTCCACGATGTGACAGAATGGCCAGCACCAGATGCGTGATGCACTGCGTGTTATCAAAACACCCCCATGGAGAAGCAAACAGCTCCATGAATTTACAATGAAGCAAAGCATCTCTTGCCTTCAGGTGACTGCACTGAAACACACCCAGTTGCCACCCAGGATCACTGTGCAAAGCCTACTCTAGCCATGGCTAATTCATACCCTGGGACAGGGCTGGATGTAGCTCAAGGGCTTTGAATTGAGCCGAATGAGGGATTGGCTGCAGCAAAAGAAAGGGCAGCAATGAACTGCAAGGAGGCATTCAGCAGTGAAACTGTCACCTAGCCCTCTGCTGCAAGGACAGGCTGAGAGAGTTGGGGTTGTTCAGCCTGGAGAAGACTCCAAGGAGACCTTCTTGGGGCCTTTCAGTACTTAAAAGGACCAATAAGAAAGATGAGGACAGGCTTCAGAGCAGGGCCTGTTGTGACAGAACAAGGGCTGACGGTTCAAACTTAAAGAGGAAGATTCAGACAAGAGAAGGAAGAACTTTTTTTTTACACTGAGGCTGGTGAAACACTGGCCCAGGTTGCCCAAAGAGATGTTAGATGCCCCATCCTCGAACCCATTCCAGGTGAGGTGGTTTGAGGCTCTGAGCAACCTGTTCTAGTTGCAGACGTTCCTGCTGACTGCCCATTGGTTGGGCTAGGTGACATTTAAAGGTCTCTTCTAACACAAACTATTCTGTGAACCTGTGATTATTACCTTGATTGGTTATGCTAAACCCAAGAATGAGACCCTGAAAGTCAGCCAGATCATGTATATGAGTGTACTGAATAAGATCAGTAGACTGGTTGATGAAGGTTGATGAAAAGTTCAACGTGAGCCAGCAGTGAGCACACACAGCCCAGATGGACTGTAACAAGAGCAGTGTGGCCAGCAGGGCATGGGAGGGAATTCTGCCCCTTTACTCTGCTCTTCTCAGATCCCACCTGCAGTACTGTGTGCCCCCAACACAAGAAGGACATGGAACTGTTGCCAGTCCAGAGGAGGGTCACAAAGATTCTCAGAGGACTGCAGCAGTTCTGCTATAAGGACAGGCTACAAGAGTTGGGGCTCTTCAGCACAGAGAAGAGAAAGCTTTGAGGAGACCTTGTAATAACCTCACAGTATCTGAAGGGGGCTACAGGAAGGCTGGGGAGGGACTATTAACAAGGTCTTGTAATGACAGGAAGAGGAGGTAATGAGTATAAACTGGAAGAGGGGAGATTTAAACTGGATGTTAGGAAAGGGCTCTTTACAGTGAGGGTGGTGAGACACCGGCACAGGTTGCTCAGGGAAGCTGTGGATACTCCCTCCCTGGAGGTGTTCAAGGCCAGGTTAGATGAGGCCTTGACCAACCTGTTCTAGTGGGACGTGTCCCTGCCTATGGCGAGGGGTTGGAACTGGATGAGCTTTGAGGTCACTTCCAACCTAATCCATTTGATGATTCTGTGATCAAGGCACTGGAGAGAAAGAAGTCCTTCTGCAAGGTCTGCTGCTGAGCAGCTCTTATAATGAAGAAGACATTTTCCTGTCGGCAGGCACAGTGGGAGTTCATTCCCTGCTCACTCCCATCATGCGTCGTTGGTTGATTGGCCTTTGCTGGTGCACCTCCGCAGAGGGCTGAGCAGAAACAGGCAGCAATCTCTTCTGTCATTGGAAGGGTTGGAGGTTGGCCTAGGAGCAGCTGGCTCACCCACAGCTGAAGATAATCAGCCTCTTCCCAAATGTGATAGGAATCTGTAGGAAACATTGTCAAGTTCAGGGAAGGGCTAATGGCCATTTCCCCAAATCCATTTGTCTTCTGGCACTAGGCTGTTCAATCTTTACTCATCCTGGGATAGGACTTCACTCCTTCAAGACTTCCACTGACAATAATGTGACTCTCCTGGATTAAAATAATGTATGAAAAGGATGGGGTGCAGCTCCAGAGATGTTACAGAACCTCTACAGAACTGCAAAGGCCACACTGCCAGCAACTGGGAGTCCATAATTAAGGAGAAAAAAGGCAAAGCCAAGAGATGGGAGGGTGTAATACAGATCTAAGAGTAGCTCAGAGAGATATTTTGGTTTTCAGAGGGAACATTTCAGAACTACAAGGCAGAGGAGCGAGCAGGCACTAGAATGTCATTTGCCAGTGCTTGGGAGGGTCACAGGAGGAAGAAGTCCAGGGAGGGGCTAAAGGTGGGAGCAGCTGGAGGAAGCATTAAGGCACACTGTGGCTGCCGAGAGATTTGGTAGCACTGGGATAGCTTCTCAACTCAAACTGCCTTATTGCAGGGAAGGACTGCAGCTGAGGGGGTGATAACAAAAATGCCTCAACTTTTCTGCTAGCCTCGTGGAGTATGAACAGAAAGGAAAAACCCCATGTGTTGGACAGATGTAAATCTGGGGTCAGCATGCAAATAGGATAACTAACTCCTGTGTGCACTAGCACTTCTCTATTTTCCTAGACTCATTAATATGACAGGCTGTACTTACAGTTTGACATCCTCCTCATCAGAAGAACTTGAGAGGATACAGGAGTTGACTGACATCTTATTTATCTGTGTTTGCATCTTTTTGCCAGGCAGGGCATAATCTGGTTCTTAGGGAGTTAATGCACCTGCCATTCCAGTGCTGACAAGCAGTTTTTCAGAGGAACATGGAAAAAAAAATATATCTTTCTTTAAATTTATTTATTTATCTAAGGAGCCCTGAAGATTGTACTCAGGAGACTTCTTCAGTACTGCCAATAACTAGCAGGTACCAACACATGTACATTTTTGACTGCTCTGTGATTGATGGTGCTTATTTGTGGCTCACTGCCTAAACCTCTTCTTTTCCTTCGCCTTGCGCCTGTCTCTCACCAGGGCTTTTTTAATTATTATTCTTTTAAGTATACATTTTCTGTGTGTGTGTATGTGCATGTGGGGTGTTTTGTAAATAATAAAGACACTTTAGCCATCTGGGATGAGAGGAAGGGGGAGAGAAGCGAAGGAGGAATGATTTATCAGGAGCCTCTGAGCTGCTCTGTTCCATGGAGCTCTGCAGAGCAGAGAGTGGTCAGTGGACAGATACTGAGACACACAGGCAGAGAGAGGACTCTGAGCTTCAGACACAAACTGCCAAAAGTCCCCAGGAGCACTGCTGGGGGGAAATCACCTTCTGGTTTGGTCCTGCTTTCAAAGCCTACACCAAATGTCTTCTCTCTCTCCAGAGTCAGGAGACTCAGCCAATCCCCAAGGGCAAAAAAAAATAAAACCAATCCTCATTTCTCTACCCCTTGCTCCCTATCTCCACCTCCTTGAGACAGGGGGCCTGGGGATAAGTCCATACAAGAGACAGGAAGCTCTAAAAAACAGCAGAAACCTGTAAAATCCACCAAGAACAACATTCATTTGCACATCCACTCTTTACAAACCTCCATCCAACCCCTGAGCTGATCCCTATACGCTTACAGCAAACCCAGGCAAACCTCTGAGCTGATCTTTATAAAACACCATCCAACAAACCTCCATCCAACCCCTGAACTGATCCCTATATGCTTGCAGCAAACCCAGGTAAACTGCTGAGCTGGATGCTATTGCTGCTTCCAGTCCATACAGGACTAATTGATTTTACCACTTCTCCTAGGCCACTCCACACCTGCACAGCACATTGGAGAGAGGCAGAGGAGTGTTTTCCATTTCCTTCACACGCAGGTTAACCTGCTACTTTTCTTTCAAAGGAAGAAAATTGATCTGATGAAAGCTTAAGCATGAAGCGCCTGGCAGAAAGACAGAAATAGCAATAGGTCTACCAGGAGATCATTTTTGAGTTTGCATAGCTGAAAGCAGCCAGCAGTGGCTGCTTTGCTCCGTGCAGCCATATGGGAGCTATTCACGCCAGCACGGTCACTGCAAGACGTGTGGCACAGCTTCTGCGCCCAGCGGAAGAGCAACGACCCAAAGCTCCCAGGCTGGGGAAGTTCAAAGCTCTTGACACCTCATCCACAAGGCAATGCCGAGCGGAAATCAAAAGGCAAATGGATTTCAGCCTGTTTCTGGTGCTCTTCGCACGGACACCTCTGTGCTGCAAACGCGCACGTGTGGGACATACGTAGCGCACAGAGCGCTGCTGCACCGCCCCGCCGCGGGCGAGCCGGCTCTGCCCGCTGCTGTGCTCGGGGCTCGGCTGCTGGGCTGACTGCACCTGTTTCTCCTTTACCCAGAGCAGTGAACGCAGCAGGGCGGAGCTGGGCTCGCTGCAGAAGCTGAGACAGGTGTGTGAGCTGGGAGGGCAGCTTATTGCTGCCTGGAGTGTTCACACCACCCGAGGAGAAGACAAACACCTCTTTAGCTCAGTTATGACTAAATTCAACCTTGAGTAACTGCCTTCTCCATGGGGCTGAAGTAATTCCACATACAGGTCCGAAGGGAAAAGGTGAAGGAGAGGTGATTTCCCACATCATTGACTTTAAAGGGGCACTGTGATTTCAGGACTGAAATGTGGATACGTGCAGAGAAAAGAGAAAACACAACTGAGAGACTCCCAGCTATGAGCTGAGCCACTCTCACTCTGTGCAGCACAGGACAGAGAGCATTCCAGAGCACAGGACAACTGCAGAGGACACAGCAGACCACTGGCATGGACATTTAAATATTCAAGCCCAGGAAAAACAAGATATTCTTCCCAAACCTTTGTAAGACAGGAATGACCCCAGGGCTACCACACGGCCTCCAAGGTAGGCTCATGAGCAGGCAAAACACCACGTTATGTATCACAGAAACCTGACCAGCAGCATAATATCCTTGTAGCAGCCCACTGCCCTCTCTCAGCTTTGTACTCCATGCACCAGCTTCTCAGAAGAAATCACTCAGAATTCCCGGAGCTGCTTTTCTCCAGCAGCTACAGTACAGCAGCTTCAACTGATGAGGAGTTGAGTGAATCATCCACTCAGGTGAATCTGTTGAGTAGCCACCACCTCAGGCTGCCTGTGTCAACACTTGATATTGCCCACCCTGCTCAGGGTTGTACCTACAAGATCCCTCAGGAGAGTGCTGGACTCCAGCATGTAGGTGCCATATTTTCACAAACCCACAGAGGATCTGGTCAGGCAAGACTTTCGCCCTCGCCCCCACCCAAGAGCAGGAGGATGCTGAGCACTGCCCAGCTAAGCTGCTGCTGCTGTGCCTGGAAATGCGCTCGTCCGGGCTGGTACCATCCACTCAGGGGCTGAGCTGGAACCCACCGCGGACGGCTGCAAAGTGGTCCAACAGCACCACCTGCAGGGAAGAAGAGAAATTGCAGCAGGTGCCTGCTGGCCAGGAACCGCTGCCACTCCAGCCAGCGGGCTCCAGTGGGCTTCAGCTCGCAGAGCTGAGCTACCAGCTGCCTTTGCTCACTGGAAAACAGGTTAACGAGATGGACAAAATAAAATAAACTTAAAAACACAACGACCTTTAAAACTTTCAAACCCATCACAGGACAGGGAGCCTCAACGTGCACAGCAGAGCAGTGAGCAGATTGGTGCTACCTGACAGCAAACCTCAGCCCATAATCACACAGACACCCAGCACTTGCTTAGGAGACAACGAGAGGCTAAAGTCGGGCAGGAATTCAGCAGAAGGAGCCTAGAGCCAGGAGGATTAAGTGGGCAACACTGGACGGGATCAAAAGTTGGTTTCCCTTGAAAATCATAGATTCTCTACCTGGTCTGTACAACATCAAGTGATATGGAAAGGCTCATTCTGGGAGGAGGGAAGTTGTGCTCTGTTGGCACTTCTATATCTTATCAAAAGTGACTACCTCTAATTAACATTTTACAGCAGGGTCACTTACTGAATTAAACAATCTCTGGTGTCTAGAAAGCCCAGGTTTATCCTGGATCCCATCTGGGCTTTGTGCTGCTTGGCACGCCAAGAAACACCTCCATGAGTCATGGGTAAACAGCCTCACAACAAATCCCCACGCCAAGGCCTTCAGCCTTCCTGTGTCTCAGCTGCTGAACTGAAAAACAAACCAAACACTTGTTTTCATTTGCTCTGCTGATCTAAACCCACACATTTTCTAGGAAGGACACTATCTCCTGCATTTCTTGAGAGCACTTGGTCCTGACCTCAGGTAGGGTCTGTGGAGCAGGATGTGCACATAGTTAATGGCAATCTCAGCCAGAGGCAGATTTTCATCATTCTTTGTTATACAGAGCTTTAGCCCCAGTGCTGCTCTTCTGGTAACCCTGCAGAAGTGAAAAGGACACACATATTTACTTGTAAAAGGTGAGAAGTGATAGCCACAGATAGAAGCATAGATTCAGCCAGGTTGGAAGAGATCTCTAAGATCATCCAGTCCAACCTATCACTCAGCCCTAGCCAATCAATAGAGTAGTGGTAGCTTGCAGCATGTGCAGTGTTTTTCAGGGACAGGGCAGCTGTCCTCACTACAAGGACACTGAGTTGCTGGAGCAGGTCCAGGGAAGGGCAACAGAGCTGGTGACGGGTCTGGAGAACACATTTGGTGGGAAGCAGGTGAGGGAGCAGGGGTCATTTAGTCTGGAGAAGAGGAGGCTGATAGGAGACCTTCTGGCTCTCTACAGCTCATAGAATGGTTTAGGTTGGAAGGGACCTCAAGGATCATCTAGTTCCAACCCCACACCATAGGCAGTGACACTTCCCACTGAACAGGTCGCTCGCTCAAGGGAGATTGGAGAGAGGTGGCTGCCTATTCTCAAGTGATGAGACAAGAGGAAATGGCTTCACGTTGTGACAGGGGAGGTTTTGGTTGGATATTAGGGAAAATGTCTTTACTGAGAGAGTGGCAAGACACTGGAAAAGGCTGCTCAGGGAGGTGGAGCAACCATCCCCGAAAACATGCAGACATGGCACTTCAGGACATGGTTTAATCACTGTGGTGGTGTTAGGTCAACACTTGGACTCAATTTTAGAGGCCTCTTCCAACCTTAATTATGCTATGATTCTATATGGAAAAGGGACATATTTGTTTAGCTGTTCGTTTGTGATGCTTCCCCTAAAACCAGCACCACCATAAACCCAAATAGCTGCAGCCACAGCATTTGCTGTGCATTATGGCATCTGTGAAAGTGCTGACAGGGACAGCTGACAGCCGCTCTGCTATGGAATTCACACCAGAACATCATCTCCCAGGCACTCAGATTTCTCATTCAAAAATTATGTGATGCCTTTTTGGCAATCCAGTGCTAGTCTATTGATACAGAAGCTGCACCAAAGAACGTGGGCCCCAGCTCAATTTTTAATTACTTGGATTGTGTAAAGTCTGCCCTAACTCTTTTGCTCACCATGTTACAAGTCAATGAATATTTTTCAGCTGTAAGCAATGTGTTAATTTTATCATCCACCCCTGTCTCCTCGTGAGAGTAACTCACTCTCTGTGTAGCATTCCTCTGACTCCAGCTTGCTGCTGAGCTGTTTTATGTGCCAAACCCTACACCAACCATAGCAATGAAAAATTCTAACACTCAATAAACTGGTTTTAGTTTCTTTCACAACATAAAATGCATCTACAGGTCAGAGCTCAGCAGTGATCTACCTCTTCACATCAAATATATTGCTTTACCTAGTCTGCAACCTCTCCGAGTCAGGAACCATTCAGCTGTAAAACACAAGCCTTATTCCCAGCTTAAGCTCATAGCACCACTGATTTCCCAGTATCAAGCCCAGTGTAGGGTTTGCAATATCAAATCAGATGTTTCTCTCACTGTATTTAAAATCCAACACAGATAAAACAAACAAACAAACAAAAACCCACACTACACACAAGGCTTTCAAAGCCTAGGCTCTGTTACCAACTAGCCATGACTGGTGCTGCAGGAGCCTCTTTGTCGAGCTGTAAATCCAGTGCTGGGATGGACCCAGCTGCAGTGTATCAAGTTACAAACATGTTGATGGTCATCAAGTAACCTAGGTAGGTCCACTTAAAAAATAAACCAGAACTTATCTGTTACATTTGCCATGTGGGCACATTGTGCTGGTTAGATGATGAGGTACAGGAAAATAGGGCACAAGGTCAAATCTTTTTGCCTCTCCCACTACTCATACAGAGGCTTAGTACAGACCAGGCACCATAATCCTTGTTTTAACTCACATGCCTGGGCTGTATGTGGAGTTTCAGCACACAATAAGCCACCAGACAGCTTGTGGATGGTGTGATCTTCGGCTTGATGCTTTGGTTCTGCTGTCCCTTTTTCTCCAAGGATGTTATCTTAGGTCTGAACTGAAAGTAGTAAGAACAAAACAGAGACTGTCTGTTTGAAGCTGGTTGGGAAGAGCTGGAGTGAGTATGTGTTAGCTGGGACAGTTGACTGGGATGATTTAAAACCTACCTGAAGCTCAGGCTGAACATCCTGTGGGAATGGAGCTGGACCAGGAGGGAAAATGAAAAGAAGGCTAACCCTGTTATCCAGTGAAACCTGTCAAACAGCGACCCAACCCCAGATTTATACCTGTGTGCCTATAAAAAGGCCAGAAACATGACCAGTGGGGTCCTTGCTAGACCCAAACTAATTCACATTTCCTTCTGCTAAACTTCACATAAACAGCAAAGGGTATCTCTCAAGGAACACTGTGCTGGAGGTTGTAAGTGAGCTCCTCTGTTACTTGTCATGGGAGCCATCTCCTTGTGTCCTCTGGGAAATCATGCACCAGAGTCAGGAAACAAAGGAAAATGGATGTTTAATTCCCCCACCAATGAATAGACATCTCCTCCTTCCACAGCTCTGAAACAAAATCTACTTTGGTGTCAGGTTGGTAGCTTTGATGTAGCTAAGTTCAACTCTTTGTGATAAACATGCATTTTTTAATCTATATGAAGGAAGTTCTCTTAAGTCAGTGTTAGGTAATATTTGCTTAGCTGCAACTTCAAGATTTGTCCATAAAAGAAGATTCTACCAAAGCAGGTGAAGCTATATTTTAAATCTGGAAATCAAACCTGAATGCATTTTCTAGGAGAACCTTAAAAAAATGGAAATTATCTTGACTAGTTGAAGCCAACCATAAACCTCTGCTCCTACTGAAAAATGCAGCCTCCTCTTCTTGCCTCTGACCTCCCCTCACCTCCAGCAAAAGCCTCACTTTTCTGTGTCCTGATCAGGTCTGTTTTCAGCATCACTCCAACCCCAGTGAAGCTGGCAGCAGCAGCAGGTATGTGCCAGCATCGAGGAGCAGGGAGCATCCATTTAGCTGTTCTTGTCCCTGTTGCAGAACCACACATTTATGAGGCTTTAAAATCTGTGGCAAATCTGCCTGTATTCACTTTACTAGAGGATGTGTAATACAAGAACTTTGCAGAGCAGATGAATAGCATGATGCAAATCAGATCAAGAGGCTTTTAATGCTCTAGGCTTTTAATGCTCTAGACAAAAGACATGGCACCAAGGGGGTGCCATGGATGAGGGACAATGGCTTTGAACTGGAAGAGGGGAGATTGAGAGTGGAGATGAGGAAGAAAATCTTTGCAGTGAGGATGATGAGACACTGGCACTGGTTGCCCAGGGAGGCTGTGGATGTTCCCTCCCTGGAGGTATTCACAACCAGGTTGGATGAAGCCTTGAGCAATGTGTGCTAGTGAGAGGTGTCCCTGCCCATGGCAGGGGGTTGGAACTGAGCTTTAAGGTCTCTTCCGACCCAAACCAACAGTGCCATGGTCTAGTTGATTGGACAGGGCTGGGTGCTAGGTTGGACTGGATGATCTTGGAGGTCTCTTCCAACCTGCTTGATTCTATGATTCTATGAAGGGCATTTCTCTGCCACCGAGCTGGAGCAAAATCTGCTTTGCAGCCTGTCCTCACCTAGTAAAACACAGTGCTGAGGTTGCCCAGAGCTCTTCCCAGCCCTCACTTCTGAGTTTCTGAAGTCAAATACTGCTCTGAGAAAGCAACTGAGGACTTACCCTGCACCCATCACCCACCAAGATCTGCTCTGAGGAAGGAGCATGTGCTCAGTGCTGACTTTGCTGAGTTTTTCTTCAGTCACCCCATACAATTTTGACACAGTTTGCTTTTTGCTGCTGAACATGACAGCTCTGTGTGTTGACACTGTCTCATATATTCATTCCAGTTCAGGCACAAGCACTGGCCCACAGCCTTTAAAGCTCCAGTCCACGCTCAGTCTGCATCAGCTTAACGTGCCAGCACCATATGGCATTCTATAATCAGCTGCAGCCTTGTACTTCAAACCCACTGCTGCATTTATAATATTATTGTATGCTGCACAAACACCAATATTTAGAGAGAAAAATGTCCTTTTTATTGGACTCCTGCTGATACCCCAGCTGTTAGCCAAAGCACACAGAGAGTTTCTGAAAAAGGGAAAGGGAGAAAAAGGAAAAGAAACAGAAAAGGAGAGCAAGGGGAGAAAGAAAGAGAGCAAGGGGAGAAAGAAAGAGAGCAAGGGGAGAAAGAAAGAGAGCAAGGGGAGAAAGAAAGAGAGCAAGGGGAGAAAGAAAGAGAGCAAGGGGAGAAAGAAAGAGAGCAAGGGGAGAAAGAAAGAGAGCAAGGGG